>JAXCGZ010012525.1:15000-23838 GCA_037179515.1 Halocaridina rubra | reverse complement strand
CTCTCTCTCTCTCTCTCTCTCTCTCTCTCTCTCTCTCTCTCTCTCTCTCTCTCTCTCTCTCTCTCTCTCTCTCTTTCTCTCGTAGTTTTAAAGATAAATATATATATATATATATATATATATATATATATATATATATATATATATATATATATATATATATATATATATATATATATATATAATAAATGTCAGTGAGTAAACTATGAAACTGAGCAGGAGACGGGGAGCTACGAGCATATGGGTCTCTTTCGTGGGTACAATCACGCAAAAATTAATCAAACACACACACACACGTGCGCGCACGCACGAGTACACAGAGCTTACTGAAATAGTAAAATATTACTCCGAGAAACACGAACTATGGAGAAGGAACAGAAAAAAAAGTTAAAGAGTGCATGGAAAGGAAAATAGTATTCTCAGACAATATTTAGAATATCTGGCGGAAAAATATAAGAAAATACCTGGAAAAAAATGAATGAAAAAGATTGAACTAGAAATGAAAGACTTGGAAATATCATTTCCAAACAAAGGGATAACGACAATATGTCGGTAAGAACATTGGTGCCATATGAAAGAGATGAAACAAAAACTTGGAATGGTCAAATATATGAAAATACTTATGAGATTAGCTGTGATTTTCAAGATCTGAATACAGACCATGAGATATTACATGATGACTTGCATATGCAGTAAAAAGATATGTGGCCGTATTCGAGGCAGCGAGAGACGGTGGTACTGAAAAATGTAGATACAGTTGATTACAGCAATACATTGCTAGATAAATGAAAGTTGTGATAGAGACAGCAAGTCCTATGATCAAATAAGAACATGATGTGAATCTCAAGAGTTAATATGGCATAGTAGACACGATTACAATAAAGATATAGAATTTTAGATCTGATAAAGAATAATGGAATATTATATGGTCCAGATACTACTGTAAACATTCACCTACTATTTATAAGTTGAATAATGTATATGAAACTTGTAAAATTGAGTACGAACCACCGAAGGGAAAAGCGAAACTGTGTACTGTCGATGGATGTTCTGCCTGAGAGTAGGGGAACTGTCAAGGAAGTGAGGAAGAACAATCAAAGAGGATTTACAAAACTGAACGATCATTTTGCATGTACTGACCGGAGGAACATATTCAACAACATATCTGTACAATCATATTCTTTGGGAAGAATATGAAAGGATAAGAGATTTCCATGCCAAAGATGAATAATTCAATAATGAGTGTAAAAAGGAAAAGATGTGGAAAGAAAAATGCCTGGAAAATTATAAACGAGCGAGAAATGATTATCTAAGTAAAAGGCTGGATGACCTTCCTAACGCCCAACAGTGGTCTCAATCACGAGTCTGCCAGCTCCCAAGTCGAGCACTATAGCCATTGTAATACTTTAAATACAGAGATATTACCCTGAAGGATAAAGATAATCCCAGAATTTCCCACAGCTTTGTCGGAGGGAAATCAAAGGTCAAAGAACAAATTCTTAAGTTGAGAGGGCTGACAGAAGCATTACTGAGACAGATGAAGAGATCTGCGAAGAATTAAGCAAATATTATCAGTCAGTATTTAGAGAAGATAATACTCAAATCCTTATTTTGCAGAGATGAGAGATCATAGACCAGTATTAGAGAACATTATCTTTTCAGCTACTTAGGTATGCAAAACGTTGATGAAGTTTGATCTTCATAAAGCTATGGGGCCTCATGATATATCCCCCAAATGTACTTAGGAAATGTGCTGAACCATCATCAGTAGAGCTAAGCATCATATATGAGAGTTAGCTGGTACCTGGGAGATTCCAAGACGATGCAAACAAACGAACTTGTAACTATCTTCAAAATGGGAAGAAAGGACAGTTCTAAACGACAGGTCTGTTTCATAGGCTAGTATAGTTTGCAAACTTATGGAGAAACTACTAAGAAATCACTTTCATTTCACTAGGAGTCCTTAAACTTTTGTAAGACAACATGTCTTCAGAGAAGTCAGGTCTATGCTATAAAACTTATTAGACTTTTATGATGTGACAAGCCCAATTTTACAAGAAAGGGCAGGGTGGATTAAGTAATCCTAGATTTTCAGAACTCATTTGATGCAGTTCAACATGGGAGTCTAATTAAGATGCTGCAAGTCTGTCCTGCACTCTTCTCGCCATCCATGCTTCTCATTTTAGGTCTTCCAATTGACCTTACTCGGACCACTTCTGTACTTCACACTCTCCGCCATTCGTTTGTCACTCATTCTTTCCAAGTGTCCACAATAACTTAAAACTCTCTGATGTAACCCATTTGACAGCTTTTTTTCAACATCCGTTCTCTGCCTGACCTACTCATTCCTTACTCTTCCTATTTTAGATACACCAATCATACTTCTAACAAATCTAATCTCTCTTACATTCAACTTGTTCTTTTCATCTTCTCTTGCATTTCAAGTCACTGTTACATACAATGCTGTTGGCACAATCATACCCTCATAATTCCTTCTCTTTGCATTCATTCCTAAATACCTACTTCTTATCACGCTCTTCAACCCACCTAGACATTTACTCGCTTCCTTCACACTATGAATTACCTCAACATTCACTCTCCCATATTTTGCCACGTGCGACCCTTGATACCTAAAACTCTCAACTTCAAGCAACTCCCCATTCACTCCTACGCTCAGTCTGCCAGAATCAACATTCCTCATAAATCTCATGACTCTACTTTTGTCAATATTCACCAGTAACTTCCCTCTTTCACATACCCTAAACAAACACAATCGCCAAATGTTTCAGTTCATTCTCAGTATCAGCCACCAGTTGCTGCATTATCGGCAAATAGCAATTGATTCAATTTCCACAACCTTCCATACTCACTCTCTAACTCCAAACCCCTGTCTAGTACTCTTTCATTTACTTTCCTTACCACTTTATCCATATACACATTAAATAACCAAGGCGACATTAAACAGCCTTGACGTAATTCTGACATTCACCTCAAATCAATTACTCATACCATTCCCGACGCTCACACAAGCTCTCTTATTCATGTAAATACTCTTGACCACATTCAACAAACTTCAACTTATTCTATACAGTCGCAACACCCTCCACAACACCTCTCTATCAATTCTGTCATACGCTTTCCTTAAGTCCATAAAAACCCAAAAAGAGTCCCAAGCTTTCTCCCACAAACACCTGACCCAAACATCCTCTTCCTTTCCAGAACCCACACGGTTCTTTCCCAATAAGTCTCTCAGTATCTCTCCTAATTTTTTCAATGAACACTCTTCCATATACCTTACCAACTACACTCAACAAACTAATTCCTCTAAAACTACTACACTCATACTTATTATCAATTACTGATATTCACTATTAGTAAAAACATAAATTAATAAGGCACGGGTTTTTAAACAAACAGCAGCCTTTTTCTTCATCTCTATATTCTTCATAAAATAATACAATCTTATAAACAAAATAAAGCATTCTAACATTTAACAAAAACAGTCTTTTTTTTACATCAGTAAATCATAAATATTATTTTCATAATCTTCCTAATTAACTACTAAAGTATAAATAATTACCTAATAAATTATTACTATGAGTAAAGTGCAAAAAATCATATGTGAAATAATTTAGGAACATTTAAAGGCCTGCAAACTAAAGAAAACGGATGCCAGCTGATGCTTAAATGAAGCGTAACTAAACTAAAATAAATAACTTTGCATGATTATAAATATTATATTTGACACTTATCTCCATTCCCTTTATAACGTAGCACTACATATGCACTCCTTCAATCAAATGGAACCCTCCCATTTATGAAACAAGCATTCAACAACCTAACCATCCATTCTACTAACGCCTCCCTACTTTCTTATAAACATTCTACCTGACATCCGTCTATCCATGACGCTTTACCTGCTTTCATTCCTCTTAATGCCGAATTTACCGCTCTTTTGTTATTTCTCTATTGTTCTCGTCACCTAACAGTGACATTTTCCATTCATTTCCCACAACCCCAATCTCTGCCAATCTATCATCTTCCTCATTTTGAAGTTCCTTGAATACTCAGCCCATCTCTCTCTCTCTTTCACATTTATTTCAAAACATTTTTTATTACAAAAATTCTCTCTTTGCCTCCCTCACCACCCGCTTCACTAAGCTCCTCTTTGCACCATGCCTTTCATATAACTCTACAATACCTACTTGCAACCATATCTCAAATGCCTGCTTCTTTTCAGCCAATGCTGCACTCATCTCCTCATTCCACCATTCATTATCCTTCCTTTTACTTCCACCTGGCAGTATCCTTCTACACACACTGCCTCTGCACACTTCATAACTTCCGCCTTGAAACAACTCCATTTTTCTACCATACTTTCCTCCACTTTCTTTTTCACTATAATCCACACATTCCTCAAACTAGCCTGATGCTCACAATCGTTGTCTTTCTTAATCAGTTCACTCACTTTTAGCACCTCTCTTCTTCTCTTTCTCCACTTTTCTCCCACTCACACTCTATTTTCCATTAAACTCCTCTGAGTATATTCCCATTCAATAATCTTCCAATCAATCTCCTGTCTACCACAGCATAAGCCACTAATGCTCTTTCAACTACTCTATCATTATTCACTCTGATCCATGCTTATGTCTGTACATCCTTCTTTTTAAATACAGTATTATCAGTCAACATTTCTCTCTCTCAATACACATTTCTATCATTTTCTTTCCACTCTCATTCCTACCAGGTACTCCATACTTCCCAATTACACCATCCACTGGCTCATTCCCTACTCTAGCATTCAAATCATCCATCAAGGCCAAATTCACTTTCATTCTCATGTGTTCCACACACTCGTTCAATTTAATCCAATATTCTACTCTTTCTTCCTCACTTCTTTCACTGCCAGGGCCATAGGCGCTTACAAATGCCCAAACCTCACCTCCAAGTCTCATTTTAGTCACTATTATTCAAGATGATGATTCCCTCTATTTCACCACTCACTTACTGCTTCACTTACCAACAGAGCCACTCCCTCTCTTCACTGCCCTCTCTCAACTCCAGATACCCTACCAACCACACTCCCAAATGTCAACTCATCATTTCCTTTTATCTTTCTCTTCACAAACATACACCCTATCTCCTCCTTTTACTGTCACTTACACCACAACCACACACAATAAGATACCCAATTAGTAGGGTTCTTGCTGGATGTCACCTGCCAGAATACTCATGCATTGGTTGGTCACTAGTAGGAAGAAAAATATAGAGAAAGGGGCTTACCAGTCCCCCCGCTTCACCTCATTTAGTCGACTTTCACTACGCACAGGGGAACATGGAGGTGGTCATATTTTCCCTCCCACCGAGAGGAAATAGTGCCCCAGATGCAAGGCTCTGACTTGGCACAACCCAACACCCAGGAGCACTGGACATATGATCAAGCACGCTGGCGTAATTTAGATACACATGACAAGAAGCTAATTCAGAATCACATATATCTACAAGGATTCTCCCAGTGATCCTGCCAACCAAGGACATGATCAGTGGGAGTGGATGATGAGAGCCCCCATCAACCAAATAAGCTGCAAGCAATGACAAGAATTAGTGGAATTGTCTGAGTGGCTTAAATTTATTAAGATGAAATGGAATAGAGGGGTCAGGGTAAGACATGACTGTAATGTCTGACTGGAGAAAAATTTACTGTGGAGTTCCACTGGAATCAGCTTTAAAGCCAATTTTGTTCCTTATATAAGTAAATGACCTTCCAGAGTCTGTAAATGCATTTTTAAATATGTTTGCAGATGATTCAAAGATTGTATAAAAAGTAAAATTTGAGAATAATGGTTGAGAACTTATGGAAAACCTAAATAGCCTACATAACTAGTTAGACAAGTGGCTAATGAAATTCAATGCTTCAAAATATGAAATAATGAGAATGGGCAAGAATCCAAGACGTCTCAAGTTCAGGTACTCAGTAGCAGGCGCAGAACTTCAAGAAAAAGAGAACGAAAGAGATCTAGGGGTAAACATATTGGCAGATTTGTCTCTGGGAATGCATATAAATGGCATGGAAAAGGCAGCAAATGTTTTCTTAGCAAGTATATGGGTTGTCTTAAGGCACACTAATAAGGATATATTCAGAAATATTTACTTCAGTTTTACATGACAAATGTTTGATATTCAGTGCCCCTTTGGTATCGGCATTTAAAAATATAGCATTAAAAAATAGAGAAAGTTCAAAGACATGCTACGAAGCTTGTGACAGAGATGCATAATCTAGATCATAAAAAAGCTGAATGAGTTACAGTTACCATCATTTGAAGATAGAAGAAAGAGGGGGAGATAATATAAAGGTTGTTAACTTACTTCATGGTACTGATAGAGTGCAGAGGAAGCGACATTTTGATATGGGTGACTTTGGAACTAGCCGTCTTAGTTCGAAGCTTCGTAAGAAAACTTCTTTGCAAGATGTGAGGAAATATTTTTTCAGTGTAAAAATATAAAATAATTGGAATTCGCAAAGCAATGAAACAGCAAATACTAAATGCATATATTGCTCTCATGAGAAATATGATAAGATTCAGTGAGTAAATAAAGAAAAAAATGAAACCGATAAGAAGGGGCTTTTACAAGTAAGCATAATTAGGTAAATACAATAAGGCAAACGCATATCTCTCTCTCTCTCTCTCTCTCTCTCTCTCTCTCTCTCTCATATATATATATATATATATATATATATATATATATATATATATATATATATATATATATATATATATATATATATATATATATATATATATATATATATATATATGGTGAGAGTTGGTGCCAGGGTGGAGTAGGTCACATTTTGAAGACTTGTTGAAGGCTTCGTGAAGACTTACTTTATTGATGAAAATGTCAATTTACATTCAGTTGATGCAGATTGTATGGTAGTGCGCAGTGCCCTCTGGGGAATCATTATAAAACTAAGGTCAGGATTCAGCATGTGTAGTGTTTATAGGTTTATAAATGTAAGAGCAAGACAATTGCTGACTGAGCCTTGATTATTGATCTTGTTTTGTGCTCGAAAGGAAAGGCGATAGGAAACTTCCCCCATTTAAAAAAAGGGAACTATTGTGTTTGCACTAGACATGATATATCCAGTGTAGTATATGAAATACGAAATACAAAATATGATACAAAACACAAAATATGAAGTACATAACTTGAGGGTGTTCCAGGTGGGTTGAGGATGATGAGTCTCAGTTTGAAAATTTGGTGGATGGGTCTGACTTTACCTATGCTGGTTCGCACTGTTTTTGCGAGATGGGTTACACGGGCGTGAGCTATGTGTCTGTCTATGGCAATGAATTATTTTGGTGTTGACCACATATAAGAAGTGCACAGTGCATTCTGGGGAGAATTAGAATGATAAGGTCAGGGCGTAGCCTGGGGGGTGTTTATAGATTTAAAGAGATAAGACCAGGACGATTCCTGGCCGAGCCTAGATTATCGATCCCATTTTGTGATCGAGAAGAAAGGCGATGTACAATATATTTGCTCCTGTACATACTTACATAAGCATATAAATATGCATACCAATATTATCTGAATAAGTATTGAGCTATAAATATACATACATACACTACATACATACATATATAGAAATTAATTGCAAAATGTAAGGAAGTGTTTCTTTAAAGGTAAAATTGATGATATTTGGAATTCGCTAACCTAAGACACCTCATAAGTTAAATTTGCACTTAGTTGGACGGGAATAATAATTTTTTGTCAATAAGACTTCACGTTGTCAGAGATGATAGGTCTATATTAAGAGTCTTCCTAGATATTTAAGAAGACGTATACCTTATAAAATGAAGGAAGGGTTGACAGCATAATTTTGATTTTCAGAGGGCGATTAATAGCCTCATACGAGAGACTCATCATGAGGCTACAAATAGTAGCAGGATTATGTAAATATATCTTGCAATGGATTAAGACTATTTAAAAGGCGAGAGAAATGAGTCAAACTAAGACGTTCAGGGCCAGGCTTGAGGTAAGTTTAGCACTGACGCTAAACAGGGATCATATAAGAGCCTTTACTTCCTTATATATTTTAATGATCTGCAAGATGTTACAAATGCGTTTCTGAATATTTTGCACGACAAACAAAGAATTTGAAGAGAGTAAGAGAATGGAACATCATGATGATCTCAATGTACTTCAAGAAGTGGTGAGAGCAGTGACTAATGCAATTCAATATTTCAAATGAAATGCAATAAGAATGCACAATAGTGGATAATGATCCATGCAAAGGCATTAGTTAGCAGGAGAGGAACCAAATAATCTTAATAACATGAAAGAGTTCTTAAGGTATTTTTTCCTGGTCTCCAGAAACGCATAAACATTGTACATTAGCAGCGTGTGCTTTCGTAGAAAACTTCGGGGTAGATTGAGGATCTATGATTAAAGCAATTCTTAGGAGTATTTACAAGTCATATGTGAGGAAAAAGGTGAAATATGCAGCACTTTCAGAAAAAAATAGCGAAAGAAAAATATTAACAACGTGGAAAAAGTTCTAAACATGCTACATAGCTAGTACCAATAATACGACGTCTCAGGTACGAGGAAAGGTTGAAATAGTTGGAGATATCACTATAAATGCTAAATGCATCCTTCGGTTTAAGGAAGTTTCGTCAGTGAAATGAAAACCAGACAAGAAGACGGGTAGTTAGGAGCATAAGGTATATACATACATACATATACCTTGGCTGTTTCCCCCTTTAATTGGGGGGTAGCCGACATCAAAAAAGGAAAACAGTTTGGGGAGAAGTTATTCTCCCCTCTACTCCC
>JAXCGZ010012525.1:0-7500 GCA_037179515.1 Halocaridina rubra | reverse complement strand
CCCACCAAGGAACCAAAATAGGCTTGAAGTTTATGAGGAAAGTCATATAGGTACGATTGAAGTCATAAACTCAGTTGTTAACATGGCACGGGAGAAAAAATGTAGGATTTTGATTATGGGAGACTTTAATCATAAAGAGATAGATTGGATAAATCTTGACCCACACAGTGGTGAGGACTCATTTGGGGCAAGATTCCTAGATTGCGTACAAGGGAATTTCCTACACCAACATGTAATGGAACCAACAAGAGCCAGGGGTGGGGATGAGCCATCACTACTTGATCTAGTGTTCACAGATAATGTGTTGGATATTGAAAATATTGAGTATGAACCACCAATTGGAAAGAGTGACCACTGTGTGTTGTTGATGGAGTATATCATTGAAGACATTCTTCCTGAGAGTAGAGGCACTGAGGACATGAGGAGGAACTATCCGAAAGGAGATTACGTCAAAATGAATGAGCTTTTTGCAGTTATTGACTGGAGAACCTTATTTTACAACAAATCTGTACAAGAAATGTATGACATCTTTTGTGAGAAATATGGGAAGATAGTAGATTGCTGCATACCTGTCACCAAAGTAGGTGTAATTCATGCCAGAGAGAAATGGTTTGATAATGGGTGTAAAAGAGCTAAGGAGTGGAGAGACAAATGCTGGAAAAGGTATAGGAGGAGAAAAAACATAAATGCCTGGCAAACCTACAAAAGAGCAAGAAATGACTACCTAAGTAAAAGGAGAGAGGCAGAGAGAGATTATGAGAGGGACATCACCAGGAAGGCTAAAGAAAATCCCAAGCTTTTCCACAGCTTTATCAGAGGAAAACTGAAGGTAAAAGAACAGGTTTTAAGGCTAAAGAGAGCGGATGGAAGCATCACTGAGACGGACGAAGAGATCTGCAAAAAATTGAACAAGGAGTTTCAGTCAGTATTTACAGTAGAAAATACCCCACCCCCTCAGATTGCAGTGATAGAAGCTCAAGGGCCGGTATTAGAGAACATCAACCTTACAGCCACAGAGGTATGCAAAGCGCTGATGGATTTAGATGTTCATAAAGCTACAGGTCCTGATGACATATCCCCTCATGTGCTTAAAAAATGCGCAAACACAATATCAGTGGCACTAAGTATCATATTTAAGGAGTCACTGGAGTCGGGGGAGATTCCAAGATGCTGGAAACAAGCAAATGTGATACCTATCTTCAAAAAGGGAAGGAGGGATACAGCCCAGAACTATAGACCAGTTTCCTTGACCAGCATAGTTTGCAAACTTATGGAGAAACTACTAAGGAAACATATCTCTCTTCACTTGGAATCCTTCAACTTTTTGTCAGTGAGGCAACATGGCTTCAGAGAAGGAAGATCAACAGTAACAAACTTATTAGAATTTTATGATGAGGTAAGCCAAATCTTACAGGAAAGAGAGGGCTGGGCAGATTGCATATTCCTAGACTTCCAGAAAGCGTTTGACACTGTTCCACATGGGAGACTTATTAGGAAGCTGCAATCAATGGCGAGAATTGGTGGAAATGTCTTGGAATGGATAAAAACTTACTTAAAAGGAAGGGAACAGAGGGTTAGAGTAAGACACTCAGTGTCTGAATGGAGAAGAGTTAGTAGTGGAGTTCCACAGGGTTCAGTTTTAGGGCCACTTTTGTTCCTTGTATATGTAAATGACCTACCAGAGTCTGTAAATTCATTCATGAATATGTTTGCAGATGATGCAAAGATTGTGAAGAAAGTAAAAAACGAGAACAATGGTAGAAAACTTCAGGAGGATCTAAATAATCTGCATGAGTGGTCAGAAAAGTGGCTAATGAAATTCAATACCTCAAAATGTAAGGTAATGAGAATGGGTACAAGTGCAAGAAGGCCCAAGCTTGACTACTCGGTGGCTGGAGTACAACTTCAAGAGACAGAAAATGAGAGAGATCTAGGAGTAAACATACTGGCAGATTTGTCTCCAGAAATGCATATAAATGGCGTAGTAAGGGCAGCATATGCATTCTTATCAAATGTAAGGGTAGCCTTCAGGCACATGGACAAGGAAATGTTCAGAAATATTTATGTAACCTATGTGAGGCCAAAACTCGAATATGCAGCCCCCTTTTGGAATCCGCACTTGAAAAAGCACATAGCTAAGCTTGAAAAAGTTCAAAGACATGCCACGAAACTGGTGCCAGAAATACGCAATCTCGGTTATGATGAGAGGCTGAGGGAATTAGACTTGCCATCACTCGAAGCTAGAAGAGTAAGGGGGGATATGGTGACAGTCTTTAAATTCCTTCATGGTTATGATAGAGTGGATAGGG
Organism: Halocaridina rubra; assembly: GCA_037179515.1. Taxonomy (NCBI): domain Eukaryota; kingdom Metazoa; phylum Arthropoda; class Malacostraca; order Decapoda; family Atyidae; genus Halocaridina; species Halocaridina rubra. The sequence goes on along the minus strand of JAXCGZ010012525.1, from coordinate 5,191 downwards.
ATCGATATTTCGATATGGCTGGCTCTAGAACTAGAGGTCATAGTTTGAAGCTTCGTAAGAAAACTTGTTTGCAGGATGTAAGGAAATACTTTTTCAGTGTAAGAGTAGTTGATAATTGGAATTCGCTAAGCGAGGAGGTAGTTAATGCTATCTCAATCCATAGTTTTAAGGACAGGTATGATAAGTATCACTAAGTCTAAAAATGGAACCGATCAGGAGACGGGAAGATACGAGCTTTGGGCTCTTTCCCGTAAACACAATTAGGTAATCAATTAGCTAATCACATACATACATACATACATACATACATACATACATACATACATACAAACATACATACATACATACATACATTTAAAAAGTCACTGGAGTCAGGGGAGATTCCAAGATGCTGGAAACAAGCAAATGTGATACCTATCTTCAAAAAGGGAAGGAGGGATACGGCTCTGAACTATAGACCAGTTTCCTTGACCAGCATAGTTTGCAAAGTTATGGAGAAACTACTAAGGAAACATATCTCTCTTCACATGGAATCCTTCAACTTTTTGTCAGTGAGGCAACATGGCTTCAGAGAAGGTAGATCAACAGTAACAAACTTATTAGAATTTTATGATGAGGTAAGCCAAATCTTACAGGAAAGAGAGGGCTGGGCAGATTGCATATTCCTAGACTTCCAGAAAGCGTTTGACACTGTTCCACATGGGAGACTTATTAGGAAGCTGCAATCAATGGCTAGAATAGGTGGAAATGTTTTGGAATGGATAAAAACTTACTTAGAAGGAAGGGAACAGAGGGTTAGAGTAAGACACTCAGTGTCTGAATGGAGAAGAGTTAGTAGTGGAGTTCCACAGGGTTCAGTTTTATGGCCACTTTTGTTCCTTGTATATGTAAATGACCTACCAGAGTCTGTAAATTCATTCATGAATATGTTTGCAGATGATGCAAAGATTGTGAAGAAAGTAAAAAACGAGAACAATGGTAGAGAACTTCAGGAGGATCTAAATAATCTGCATGAGTGGTCAGAAAAGTGGCTAATGAAATTCAATACCTCAAAATGTAAGGTAATTGAGAATGGGTACAAGTGCAAGAAGGCCCAAGCTTGACTACTCGGTGGCTGGAGTACAACTTCAAGAGACAGAAAATGAGAGAGATCTAGGAGTAAACATACTGGCAGGATTTGTCTCCAGAAATACATATAAATGGCGTAGTAAGGGCAGCATATGCATTCTTATCAAATGTAAGGGTAGCCTTCAGGCACATGGACAAGGAAATGTTCAGAAATATTTATGTAACCTATGTGAGGCCAAAACTCGAATATGCAGCCCCCTTTTGGAATCCGCACTTGAAAAAGCACATAGCTAAGCTTGAAAAAGTTCAAAGACATGCCACGAAACTGGTGCCAGAAATACGCAATCTCGGTTATGATGAGAGGCTGAGGGAATTAGACTTGCCATCACTCGAAGCTAGAAGAGTGAGGGGGGATATGGTGACAGTCTTTAAATTCCTTCATGGTTATGATAGAGTGGATAGGGATCGATATTTCGATATGGCTGGCTCTAGAACTAGAGGTCATAGTTTGAAGCTTCTTAAGAAAACTTGTTTGCAGGATGTAAGGAAATACTTTTTCAGTGTAAGAGTAGTTGATAATTGGAATTCGCTAAGCGAGGAGGTAGTTAATGCTATCTCAATCCATAGTTTTAAGGACAGGTATGATAAGGATCACTAAGTCTAAAAATGGAACCGATCAGGAGACGGGAAGATACGAGCTTTGGGCTCTTTCCCGTAAACACAATTAGGTAATCACAATTAGCTAATCACATACATACATACATACATACATACATACATACATACAGAATATAATGACAGAAGATCAGGCGATGGGGCCGCATTAAGATTGTTATACACAAATGCTGATGGATTAGCTGGTAAGGCAGTAGAATTAAAAGATAGGATTCTCAACAGTAAGGCAGATATAGTAGCAATTACAGAGACTAAGTTGAGTGAGGACATAAACAGTGTCACAGTTCTTCCTAAGGGCTTCAGAATACTAAGGGTTGAAAGATCTGAGAGGACTGGTGGAGGGATAGCACTGCTCATAAGTGAAAGGATTCAAGTTGAAGAAATAAACTTGGCTATAGAAAGTGAGTTCAAGCAATTTCTTGTTGCTCGCATAAATACTGGGTCAGAGAGCATTATAATAACTGTTGTATACAACCCACCAAGGAACCAAAATAGGCTTGAAGTTTATGAGGAAAGTCATATAGGTACTATTGAAGTCATAAACTCAGTTGTTAACATGGCACGGGAAAAAAAAATTAGGATTTTGATTATGGGAAACTTTAATCATAAAGAGATAGATTGGATAAATCTTGACCCACACAGTGGTGAGGACCCATTCGGGGCAAGATTCCTAGATTGCGTACAAGGGAATTTCCTACACCAACATGTAATGGAACCAACAAGGGCCAGGGGTGGGGATGAGCCATCACTACTTGATCTAGTGTTCACAGATAATGTGTTGGATATTGAAAAAATTGAGTATGTACCACCAATTGGAAAGAGTGACCACTGTGTGTTGTTGATGGAGTATATCATTGAAGATATTCTTCCTGAGAGTAGGGGCACTGAGGACATGAGGAGGAACTATCCGAATGGAGATTACATCAAAATGAATGAGCTTTTTGCAGTTCTTGACTGGAGAACCTTATTTTACAACAAATCTGTACAAGAAATGTATGACTTCTTTTGCGAGAAATATGGGAAGATAGTAGATTGCTGCATACCTGTCACCAAAGTAGGTGTTATTCATACCAGAGAGAAATGGTTCGATAATGGGTGTAAAAGAGCTAAGGAGTGGAGAGACAAATGCTGAAAAAGGTATAGGAGGAGAAAAAACATAAATGCCTGGCAAACCTACAAAAGAGCAAGAAATGACTACCTAAGTAAAAGGAGAGAGGCAGAGAGAGACTATGAGAGGGACATCACCAGGAAGGCTAAAGAAAATCCCAAGCTTTTCCACAGCTTTATCAGAGGAAAACTGAAGGTAAAAGAACAGGTTTTAAGGCTAAAGAGAGAGGATGGAAGCATCACTGAGACGGATGAAGAGATCTGCAAAGAATTGAACAAGGAGTTTCAGTCAGTATTTACAGTAGAAAATACCCCACCCCCTCAGATTGCAGTGATAGAAGCTCAAGGGTCGGTATTAGAGAACATCAACCTTACAGCCACAGAGGTATGCAAAGCGCTGATGGATTTAGATGTTCATAAAGCTACAGGTCCTGATGACATATCTCCTCATGTGCTTAAAAAATGCGCAAACTCAATATCAGTGGCACTAAGTATCATATTTAAAAAGTCACTGGAGTCAGGGGAGATTCCAAGATGCTGGAAACAAGCAAATGTGATACCTATCTTCAAAAAGGGAAGGAGGGATACGGCTCTGAACTATAGACCAGATTCCTTGACCAGCATAGTTTGCAAAGTTATGGAGAAACTACTAAGGAAACATATCTCTCTTCACTTGGAATCCTTCAACTTTTTGTCAGTGAGGCAACATGGCTTCAGAGAAGGTAGATCAACAGTAACAAACTTATTAGAATTTTATGATGAGGTAAGCCAAATCTTACAGGAAAGAGAGGGCTGGGCAGATTGCATATTCCTAGACTTCCAGAAAGTGTTTGACACTGTTCCACATGGGAGACTTATTAGGAAGCTGCAATCAATGGCTAGAATAGGTGGAAATGTTTTGGAATGGATAAAAACTTACTTAAAAGGAAGGGAACAGAGGGTTAGAGTAAGACACTCAGTGTCTGAATGGAGAAGAGTTAGTAGTGGAATTCCACAGGGTTCAGTTTTAGGGCCACTTTTGTTCCTTGTATATGTAAATGACCTACCAGAGTCTGTAAATTCATTCATGAATATGTTTGCAGATGATGCAAAGATTGTGAAGAAAGTAAAAAACGAGAACAATGGTAGAGAACTTCAGGAGGATCTAAATAATCTGCATGAGTGGTCAGAAAAGTGGCTAATGAAATTCAATACTTTAAAATGTAAGGTAATGAGAATGGGTACAAGTGCAAGAAGGCCCAAGCATGAGAGAGATCTAGGAGTAAACATACTGGCAGATTTGTCTCCAGAAATACATATAAATGGCATAGTAAGGGCAGAATATGCATTCTTATCAAATGTAAGGGTAGCCTTCAGGCACATGGACAAGGAAATGTTCAGAAATATTTATGTAACCTATATGAGGCCAAAACTCGAATATGCAGCCCCCTTTTGGAATCCGCACTTGAAAAAGCACATAGCTAAGCTTGAAAAAGTTCAAAGACATGCCACGAAACTGGTGCCAGAAATACGCAATCTCAGTTATGATGAGAGGCTGAGGGAATTAGACTTACCATCACTCGAAGCTAGAAGAGTGAGGGGGGATATGGTGACAGTCTTTTAATGCCTTCATGGTTCTGATAGAGTGGATAGGGATCGATATTTTGATATGGCTGGCTTTAGAACTAGAGGTCATAGTCTGAAGCTCCGTAAGGAAACTTCTTTGCAGGATGTAAGAAAATACTTTTTCAGTGTAAGAGTAGTTGATAATTGGAATTCGCTAAGCGAGGAGGTAGTTAAAGCTATCTCAATCCATAGTTTTAAGGACAGGTATGATAAGTATCACTAAGTATAAAATGGAAGCGATCAGGAGACGGGAAGATACGAGCTTTGGGCTCTTTCCCGTAAACACAATTAGGTAATCACATACATACATACATACATACATACATACATATATATATATATATATATATATATATATATATATATATATATATATATATATATATATATATATATATATATATATATATATATATATATAGAAACATAGTCCCCCCTGTATATATAAATAAGATTTTTCTAGTGCAAATAGTGCGTCATTTTCTGTAAATGAATTTGGGGTAACTCTCCTAAATATGCTCACATTATGTTTAGCTTAGAAACTTCAATAGTTAGAACCTTCTTCTTCTGCATATAATTACTCCCTTAAAATCAAGTTCTTTTAGCACATTAGCTAAAAAATATCTATTTTTCTTTCAATATAAGGGGTGGTTGCTATAGTTTTCGTATTAAATCCAACACATTCATAAAATAGGTCTCTCTCTCTCTCTCTCTCTCTCTCTCTCTCTCTCTCTCT
>JAXCGZ010012524.1:22500-23862 GCA_037179515.1 Halocaridina rubra | reverse complement strand
TATATGAAGTTTCTATCCCAGTAGTTTCTAGTGTAGAACGCATTCCCCACATGAAGGCAAATTGACTGTTACAGGGGGTGCAATACCAGAATGAATTTTTTTTAAAGCGATATTTTTACTTGTTTATTAATATCAATCAATTACAAATTTTACCATTAAAACAATCGGTTACTTATCAATAATTTCAATAGCGATATGAGTTCCTGTACAAAACATGATTTAATCTTAAAAGAATTTTACCAATTCTGACGTATCAGCGTCTATGCCGTAAGCTCAGTCTCAACAAATCGCGTCTGGAACAAGATCTAGATGAAGGAGACTAGTTATGCGGAGTCGAACTTACCCTGCATTTTCCATTACCTTCCGAGACTTTCCAGTATCAGATAAGGTAAGATGAACTTTATTATCATATAGTATAATAATGTAATGTAATATGTCTTATGGCTTGAGCTGATTAGATATATAGAAAAGGCCAAACACAATTCATATATACTTCAAAGAATAACAAATATATGCTCTAGATATAATCCACTAATTTTATAATTTGAAACTATATTCCCAATTTTTTTTTGAAATAATTTCACACTTTTTGGTACAAAAGATTTTTTTAAGCCTATCTAGTATTGGTCAACCAAAGCCAGACATTTTTTTTCTGATGGGAAATCTATGTAGTTATCATGATATGGAGGCTGTTCTTCTGCCATTTTCTATTTCTCCATTTAGATGATATTTTTGTTCTTCAGGTCCTCAAGGGTCTGTAATATTTGTTTCCAGTTTACGTGATGTCCTTACTATCTTATGTAGTTTTTCTTTAACCTCAACCTTTAATATTCCATACCATACTAAAATACAGATTCAATTATGGATTTATAGAATAGATTAGTGATAGTGTTATATGTAAATTCCTGAGTATCTTCATCAAGTGGAACCTTTGCTGAATTTTTATTTGTACTCTTTGCTATGTTCTTTCTCCCTGACAACTGATCGTCTATTTGTGCACCAAAACTATTGTACAGAAAAAATTCTCTCAAAGGTTCAGAGTTAATTACAGTATTGTGGGTATGTTATTGCTCTTCTTAAAGTAAAAAGTCATTTCTTTACTTTCTTTAACTTTATAATCTAGGTAGCTCGATTAGCACCATGTGATAAAATCGCTTACATGAGTAAGGTATTCAATTGTTCCTAAAAACTGTCTCCTGTCTCTATAGAGTCATCACCATACTTTATAACTGGACATGAACCATACCTGCTACACAATCATTTGTATGTATACAGTAAGCATGACCGGGGCGAGTACACATACCTGTGGCATACGAGTATTAGTACGTATCACATTGGCTGTAATACATCTATGTTTGATAT
>JAXCGZ010012524.1:12500-15000 GCA_037179515.1 Halocaridina rubra | reverse complement strand
GTGCCATGTTAACAACTGAGTTTATGACTTCAATAGTACCTATATGACTTTCCTCATAAACTTCAAGCCTATTTTGGTTCCTTGGTGGGTTGTATACAACAGTTATTATAATGCTCTCTGACCCAGTATTTATGCGAGCAACAAGAAATTCTTTGAACTCACTTTCTATAGCCAAGTTTATTTCTTCGACTTGAATCCTTTCACTTATGAGCAGTGCTATCCCTCCACCAGTCCTCTCAGATCTTTCAACCCTTAGTATTCTGAAACCCTTAGGAAAAACTGTGACACTGTTTATGTCCTCACTCAACTTAGTCTCTGTAATTGCTACTATATCTGCCTTACTGTTGTGAATCCTATCTTTTAATTCTACTGCCTTACCAGCTAATCCATCAGCATTTGTGTATAACAATCTTAATGAGGCCCCATCCCCTGTATGTATGTATGTATGTATGTATGTATGTATGTATGCATGTATGTATGTATGTATGTATGTATGTATGTATGTATGTATGTATGTATGTATGTATGTATGTATGTATGTATGTATGTATGTATGTATGTATGTATGTATGTATGTACGTATGTATGTATGTATGTATGTATGTATGTATGTATGTATGTATGTATGTATGTATGTATGTATGTATGTATGTATGTATGTATGTATGTATGTATGTATGTATATATATATGAATGTATGTATGTATGTATGTATGTATGTATGTATGTATGTATGTATGTATGTATGTATGTATGTATGTATGTATGTATGTATGTATGTATGTATGTATGTATGTATGTATGTATGTATGTATGTATGTATGTATGTATGTATGTATGTATGTATGTATGTATGTATGCATGTATGTATGTATGTATGTGGTGAGAAATGTTGTATTTAAAACACCATCATATGTATACCATTTTCTTCTTGACCTATACATTGAGAGAATATTCTGAAGAGTGAATAACATAATTTATCGTGATATCTTGGCGAATGTTTTTCTTGTATGTCGTGCATCGTCCTTCTAAATGACCTCACAGGGGACAAGGACATCTATTATAGCCTTGGAATAGAAATATATTATTTTCCACGTCATTATGTCCCAATATACCAGATGAATATGCATTGACATAATACTATTTCATATTTCTTTCTGTCACGTGTTTCTGCCTTATATGCATTATGTATTGCATCATACCTCGCATATTTCCATATAGTATTCTGTAGACGAAATATATATCCCCGACCTGGATTCGAGCCTAAAGGGCATTAGACAATCCATCAATAGTCATACGTCAACAAATATATGTTTCATATATTTATGTATTTATATATATATATATATATATATATATATATATATATATATATATATATATATATATATATATATATATATATATATATATATATATATATATATATATATATATATATATTTGTATATATATATATATATATATATATATATATATATATATATATATATATATATATATATATATATATATATATATATATATATATATATATATATATATATATATATATATATATATATAAGTGTGTGTGCGATTACCTAATTGTGATTACCTAATTTTGTTTACGGGAAAGAGCCCAAAGCTCGTATCTTCCCGTCTCCTCATCGGTTCCATTTTATACTTAGTGATACTTATCATACCTGTCCTTAAAACTATGGATTGAGATAGCATTAACTACCTCCTCGCTTAGCCAATTCCAATTATCAACTACTCTTACACTGAAAAAGTATTTCCTTACATCCTGCAAAGAAGTTTTCTTACGAAGCTTCAAACTATGACCTCTAGTTCTAGAGCCAGCCATATCAAAATATCGATCCCTATCCACTCTATCATAACCATGAAGGAATTTAAAGACTGTCACCATATACCCACTCACTCTTCTAGCTTCGAGTGATGGTAAGTCTAATTCCCTCAGCCTCTCATCATAACTGAGATTGCGTATTTCTGGCACCAGTTTCGTGGCATGTCTTTGAACTTTTTCAAGCTTAGCTATGTGCTTTTTCAAGTGCGGATTCCAAAAGGGGGATGCATATTCGAGTTTTGGCCTCACATAAGTTACATAAATATTTCTGAACATTTCCTTGTCCATGTGCCTGAAGGCTATCCTTACATTTGATAAGAATGCATATGCTGCCCTTACTATGCCATTTATATGTATTTCTGGAGACAAATCTGCCAGTATGTTTACTCCTAGATCTCTCTCATTTTCTGTCTCTTGAAGTTGTACTCCAGCCACCGAGTAGTCAAGCTTGGGCCTTCTTGCACTTGTACCCATTCTCATTACCTTACATTTTGAAGTATTGAATTTCATTAGCCACTTTTCTGACCACTCATGCAGATTATTTAGATCCTCCTGAAGTTCTCTACCATTGTTCTCGTTTTTTACTTTCTTCACAATCTTTGCATCATCTGCAAACATATTCATGAATGAATTTACAGACTCTGGTAGGTCATT
>JAXCGZ010012524.1:0-5000 GCA_037179515.1 Halocaridina rubra | reverse complement strand
ATAGATAGATAAATAAATAGATAAATAGAAAGAAAGGATGAGAAAAGAGAGAGAGAGAGAGAGGAGAGAGAGAGAGAGAGAGAGAGAGAGAGAGAGAGAGAGAGAGAGAGAGAGAGAGAGAGAGAGAGAGAGAAAAGTTATTTTTTTTGCATTAATGTCATATATATGTGGTACGCTTTAGGTCTTAAAAACGATCATCTCTTCCAGTCGTTAGCACTATGCAACCCCTGATTATTGATCGTATGCTGTTCATAAATGCCCTCCAATTATACCCTTGTGAAGCGTGTGTTACAGGGACAGTTAATGCATAGAAATTGCAGAGATGCCGAAGTGTAAAGAATGATTTGCCATATCAGTTTTTTGAAGACAAATTAGATTGTAGTGCGAGATTTGCCTGATGATGCAATGTAATATTGATGATGATGATGAAGATTCGGTTTTACGTCTCGAACTCCCTTTTCTACTAAGGGCTAGGACGGATGCCTTCCTGCGAAGGACTTGTTTTGGCATGTGGAAACGTTACCCTGAGTGTATGCCCTTACTAACCTCAGTCCGTAACGGGGCGCAAACCCTCGACCTGCCGACACAGAGTCGCGGACGCTACCATTTAGCCACGAAGGCTACATGCAATGTAATATTGTGTTGATGAAAATAGTCAATAAAAAAAGGGTTAAAAGTCGTAGATATGCGAAGGCTGGGAAACATGCATGAAGCCACGATGGTAACTGCTCTAAGATATGACAGTGTATGAGGTACGATAAAGATAGAAGAGGCGTCAGGAAATATCCAGGACTCGATACATCGTTTTTATAAACCACTTGACGAAGAATGAAAACGAGTTGGAGTATATTGACAGAATCTTAGACCAAAAGACCACCACCAGAAGGATTATGAAAATGACTGCCGAAACTTTAGGGATCTACTGTACATCGAAAAGGAAGAAAGAAAAATTGGAGACAGTAAATCATTAATGGTGAGCCAACAAGAGAATGGAATAGAGTGCAGAAAAAAAAATTGCAATATATGGCGCTGATTGAAGAAGGAAAGAGTTTTTTTTTGTTTAGGTTCTGAAAAAAGGAGTTTTTCTTCTATAATCAAGTATAAAATAATTATTATACCCGTGTTCAGTAGATAAGAACAAGATGGATGAAAAATTAGAGTCTCTGGACATTCTTTCTGAAGCACAGGCTAGGTCCTATAGAAACATTTGTTTCTAAATATTCCTCTCAAAAGACACTGAAGTAATCCCTGCTTTGGCTTCTCGCTCTTCGATGAGAAGATATTCTTCTTTAAATACCAAATAAAGTATATAAAGAAACTGAATGTATGAGAATGAAAAGCATAAACTATCGTGTGAATATGTAACAAGAATGAAGTAAAAAGTTGAACGTCACACGAACTAACACTTTCAACGTGACATTGGAGGCTTATCTCAGATCGACACACGACCATGAAAAGACGATATTTATATGCAGAAAAAGAGAAGTTCTCTCGCACATTCTCCTGAAAGCATCATTGACACTGAATCAAGGATAAGAGGTCTTATGGTGCCTAGTTTTTGCTCTTTGACTCTCGGTGTTTTTTTTACGATGAAACCTTGTCAAGAGTGAAGGTGAGAGAGAATTGATACCTTATGGTTTCAGGGACCTTGGGGAGTGGCGTCTTCGATGGTATTTTTTCTCATAAGTTTCAATATGAGAGTTGCATGGTGGAACTATTTGCCTTTATTGAAGTCCAAAGTATTTTTTTATGATCTTTTACAGGAAATTATTTACCCACTGATCTTGCTGACACGATAAATGCTATAATACATAGGGGGCTACTAGGGGACCATGTTGTATTAAATCATGATACTAGCAATGCCACATGCGGTACAGGTGAAAGTGTGAAGCTTTTGTTTTTGATAATAACCTGGGATTCTATGATATTTTTTATATAACTTTATGATGCAAAAAAAAAAAAAAATGGAAACAGAGATAAGGAAAGAACCATTGCTATGAATCATAGTGAATCGTTGTAACTTTGTACATGCATAGATACATACATGAATATATACAAACATAAATATATACATACATACATACATACATACATACATACATACATACATACATACATACATACATACATACATACATACATACATACATACATACATACATACATACATACATACATACATGCATGCATGCATGCATGCATACATACATACATACATACATTCATACATACATACATACATACATACATACATACATACATACATACATACATACATACATACATACATACATACATATAATATATATATATATATATATATATATATATATATATATATATATATATATATATATATATATTTATATTTATATATATATTTATATATATGTATATATGGAAGGAAAAACCCATTAAATAAAACACCGAAAATATATATATATATAAAGTACTTATTAATTTCGTGACCTAAGCTGGTCACCTTCTCAAAGTACAATGGCAAGAGATACAACTAGCAAAACAGAAGGAAACTTGAAAAATTTTATTTAATGGGCTTTTCCTTCCATTTCAGACTGTATGTTAGCAGTTCAGTGTTATTAATTATATGTATATATATATATATATATATATATATATATATATATATATATATATATATATATATATATATATATATATGTATATATATATATATATATATATATATATATATATATATATATATATATATATATATATATATATATATATGTATATATATATATATATATATATATATATATATATATATATATATATATATATATATATATATATATATATATATATATATATATATATATATATATATATATATATATATTTATATATATATATATATATATATATATATATATATATATATATATATATATATATATATATATATATATATATATATATATATATATATATATATATATACATATATTAAACAAGTAATTATTTATTCATTTAAAGTGTCCTTAAGAATCACAGTTGAGGATGTTATGAATTGATGGAAATGCAAATATAGTAATGTCATTTCAATCACTGCCTATATGCAGTTTTAACTTCCATATAATGAATCCCCAGATGCAGATAAAACGAAAGCAGGAGAAACTCTAAAAGGAAAATAACTGAATAGCTAAGCTCTATGTCAAATACATCCACAATAGTGAAAGTGTGTTATTAATCATTGCCTATATTGTTGTAGATAATTAGTTCAGATATTTTCCTTTTTCAGTAGATATATAAGATTTAACATTATGTTAAGGGGGGTGTACACGGTCAAACGGTTCGTCGGGCGCGGTTCGAGAGACAAGTGTTTGAAGTTATCTTCGAACGTGTGAACGGGGTATTTGAATGTCGAACACATTTGTCGAACGCGTTCGAAAACCAAATACTCCGTTCACACGTTCGAACATCATTTCAAACACTTGTCTGTCGAACCGCGTTCGAGGAACCGTTTAACCGTGTAAACCCCCCTTTAGTTGCCAAAAAGACAGTAAAATCCCTTTTGGCTGTAGCATGCCAGAGATTGTAAGCATACTGCTTCATTATTACCCCCACACAATCTAAGTGAGTATTCGTTGTTCCTCTTGAGATGGGAGACGGTGAGGCGCCACTATAGTCTTGTCGTTAACTCCAAATGTTTCTGACGAAGAGGAACTGTACAAACCACAATGGATGGTGAATTTAGGATATATATATATATATATATATATATATATATATATATATATATATATATGTATATATATATATATATATATATATATATATATATATATATATATATATATATATATATATATATGTATATATATATATATATATATATATATTATATATATATATATATATATATATATATAATATATATATATATATATATATATATATATATATATATATATATATATATATATATATATATATATATATATATATATATATATATATATATATATATATATATATATATATATATATATATATATATATATATATATATATTTATATATATATATATATATATATATATATATATATATATATATATATATATATATATATATATATATATATATATATATATATATATATATATATATATATATATATATATATATATATATATATATATATATATATATATATATATATCCTAAATTCACCATCCATTGTGGTTTGTACAGTTCCTCTTTGTCAGAAACATTTGGAGTTAACGACAAGACTATAGTGGCGCCTCACCGTCTCCCATCTCAAGAGGAACAACGAATACTCACTTAGATTGTGTGGGGGTAATAATGAAGCAGTATACTTATATATACATATATATACATATATATATATATATAAATATATATATATATATATATATATATATATATATATATATATATATATATATATATATACATATATATATATATATATATATATATATATATATATATATATATATATATATATATATATATATATATATATATACATATATATATATATATTTAAATAAATAAACAAATAAATATATATATATATATATATATATATATATATATATATATATATATATATATATATATATATATATATATACACATATACATATATATATATATATATATATATATATATATATATATATATATATATATATATATATATATATATATATATATATATATATATATATATATATATATATATATATATATATATATATATATATATATATATATATATATATATATATATATATATATATATATATATATATATAATATATATATATATATATATATATATATATATATATATATATATATATATATATATATATATATATATATATATATATATATATATATATATATATATATATATATATATATATATATATATATATATATATATATATATATATATATATATATATATATATATATATATATATATATATATATATATAT
>JAXCGZ010012523.1:5000-20000 GCA_037179515.1 Halocaridina rubra | reverse complement strand
ATGATTAGAGCACTCGATTCGGGAAGTGACACACTCGCAGTCGAACACACCGCGGGTCGTTAGGAGGGGCATTCAGCCTTAATTTTATAGCTTCAACTTGTCTGTCCACCACCACAAAAGAAATTAATGGTGACATATAAAATGGAATTCATCAAAGCGGATTTGATCTTGATTTACAACTTAGGCCGTTCCGATTTCTTAAGTATATTCTAATGTCAGTATATCGCGGCGGATCAGCGCATGGTTTGCACCTAGATCCCTAGTCCGACAACCAGGTTTGATTCGTACGTCATCTCTTCACCAGAACCATGTCTTTGGGGGTATAAAGGAGAGACTAGGGACGTTCACACGTGGTAACTGTCTCAACTCCGATGTTTAATGAGTACAACAGTGAATGTGTGAGATTCGTTGATATTCACGAATACACACTATAAGGATTTTTATGCTGTTCTCGTACTTAAAAAATAGTGAAATAGCTACAAATATGTAGTAATAATATCACATGTTATCTACACATTTTATTATCATTAAATATCAATTATATTGAAAATCAAATAAAAAAAAATCAATAAGCAGACAGACACAGATAGTTATCCACGAGAAACAAGTTAAACATTAGGGGAGCCGACCCTGTGTCGCTGGCTACATCAGGCCGAGTAAGCTACTACGACAATTAAAAATCTGCGCCGCTCAAGCTTCTCCGACGTAAGAAGACTGAGAAATTGCGAAAAACTATCTTTACGTACTTATTTATATATATAAAGAAATCTGCACTAGGAACACTTTCGCTTTCATCGGAGGAACACTTTGGTTTTCGAGGTGTACGACCTTGTGATAATACTTTTTTTAAATGCTGTTGCATGAAAGCCAAGATTATACTATGCGAGTTGAAATCCCTATGGCCGAGTTAAGCCACAGCTCTAGAATTCAGTGGATGAATTATCTGAATTTGTTCAAGTATGTATTGTTTGCAATTTTCCAAGTATGAACTGTCAGTAATTGTTCATGAACACAGTATGAATTATCTGTAATGCATTATGCATCGTGATGTAATACTTTCTTATGCGGGTCTAAATAATTAAAATTTAAAACCATGGCATTAAAAATTATCTGCCAGTCTCATGCCACAAAAAAAATTAACAACAATAATAAATAGATAATGCCATCAAACATTTAGCTAAAAAAAAAAAAAAATATGCAACATAATAAAATGGGGCCGCGGTAGTTCAGTGGTAATGTGCGTGAGCTGGGAAGAGATTAACACGAGTTCGAGCCGACCGCGGGACGTTAGAAAGGTCACTCAGTCTTAATCCCAATGATCCAAAATGTCTACGTTCACCCCTATTGAAACGAACTAATTTTGACACAAAATGGTGCATTACAGTGGTAAAAAAAAAAAATCACACACAACTTCTGGGATGCATCAAAGGTCCATCCATTAAGATACAGTTCCACCAGTTTCTCCATACATCTCACGAAACTTACTCAGCTGACAACTACTATTATCGCTTAAGATTCGGACAAATAGAGAGGCTATAGGAGTCATCTCAGGGAGTTGAAATGAGGAGCTCCCGTTCGTGAAGATACTGCTCCACAATTAAATCCACATATCTATGCGCATTCACTTAGCATGCTGAGCTGATGCGATTTATCATTGTATATTCTTTCTTAATATGGCTCGGACGAAGAGATATCTACGAACCATATAAGGGAGTTGAACTCGCGTCTTTGTGGGTGGAGGCCAGGCGCAATAACCACTGAGCTAAGTTCCCCGCAACGGTTTATATCCCAATTGGGATATGGAAAAATACTAAATGAAATTTACTTATTTATTATTAAAAATAAATAATCTAATACTTTATAGGTCACGAGGATGCATTCTAACCTACTGACCTATAAAATTACTCTGACTTCAAATTGAATGTCTGCCGATATAAGTTTCATTATTATTCCTCATTTAAATGGGGGTGGACACAGAGAAACTGGTGATGGGGAATTAAGGCTGGATGTCCTTTCTTATGCTCCGCGGTGGGTTCGAACACGGGTTTGTCATTTCCCAAGTTAATTGTTCTAACCACTGTGTAAAACAGATTAACAGTTCTTGTTCTTGTTCCGGTTTTACGTCACGGACTCCCTTTTCTACCAAGGACTAGGACAGTTGCCTTCTTGCGAAGGACTTGTTTTGGCAGATGTAATCGTTACCCTGAGTGCATGCCCTTGCTAACCTCAGACCATGACGGGGCGCGAACCCTCGACCTGACGCCTCAGAGTCGCGAACGCTACCGATTGAGCCACGGTGAAGTATGAATATTATAAAATGTTTTCATAATAATTTATTATTTTGGACGCCAAAGAGATAGGATTCCACCATCTTTCCTTGCTTCTTGTAGGAGGCACATAAAAGCGAAAAGGATGCGGACAGCTGAAAATCTTACTCACCTTTGAATTAAATCAATGTTGAATTACTTCAGATGGAGAGAAAATGGAAGGATAGGGTATGAAGGAAACCTAGTTATCCCGCTCTTTTTGTAACGGTTGAGACTTCCAAGCTCAATTCAGTGGGATTTAGCATTTTGTGCGAGGAAACATTATATATATTTATATATATATATATATATTATATATATATATATATATATATATATATATATATATATATATATATATATATATATAATATATATATATATATATATATATATATATATATATATATATATATATATATATATATATATACACACACACACGTGTGCTTGAAATTGTTCATATGCAGTTTTGGAATCTCGGTGATAAGTAAATACTGTAAAATAGCAAAATAATGTTATAAAAGTTATTACACTGAGTTAATTGCCAGGTAGTGAGATTCGGTTTTACGTCACGGACTCCCTTTCCTACCAAGGGCTACGACGGTTGCCTTCTTGCGGAGGACTTGTTTTGGCAGATGTAATCGTCACCTGAGTGCATACCCTTGCTAACCTCAGACCGTGGCGGGGCGCGAATCCTCGACCTGACGCCTCAAAGTCGCGGCCGCTACCGTTTTGCCACGGTGACTACATACCTTAATTGCCAGGTAGTGATTATATAAAAGATTTAATGGTGATTCCAAGATTACAAGAGATTTAAATATTCATAATATGTTTAATACTCAAAATAAAATCGCATGCGATATTTCAGTTGTAAACTCATATTCACATAAAATCAAAACACAAAAATATACACACACAAACACCTACATATCTCAATACATAACTGACAAGCTAACTCCATAAAACTGAGAAACTTTATGATAAATCGCTCCAAAAATAAATAAATCGCTCTCATACGGGGAGAGAACGACTTTGACACCAAAGTTGGGGCAGCATTCCAATTCCCTCTCTGAAATACAGGTGAAATTCCACATGCAATCTCTCGCTGAAATTCCAGTTGGAATGGTATTGGAGTTTTATATTTATACGCTCTGAAATTCTAGGTAATATTCCAGTTTGCTATATATATTCAATAATATATTAAACGATAAATTAAATCTCACAGTTTTTAATAATTATATCTTATATCTTTAAAGAATAGCCCAACGTATTCCCTGCGTGTCGTAAGAGGCGACTAAAAGTGGACGGGGCGAGGGGACTGGGAATCCCCCTCTTGTATTAACCACCCGCGAGACGTCGGCTACCCCCCAATGGGGGAAACAGCCAAGGTAGATAGAATAGATAGATCTTATCCGATCCCTTGGCGCTTGATCTCTTTGGATCAGCTGGTTAGATACTTAACTATTCTACCAGAGGACACGAGATCGATTACGACTCCATTACTGAGGAAAATTAAATTCTCTCTCACTAGTCATGTCGACTGTAGAACTCAGCAGGTTTACGGAGTATACCCATGGATACAGCGAGTAGCTGGTTATTTTTACTGGACCATGAACAAAAGTTATATAAATACATAACTCATAAAATACTTTTATATCAGATAATATACACTGGGCACTCTTGCCTACATACGGCTTATTATATATATATATATATATATATATATATATATATATATATATATATATATATATATATATATATATATATATATATATATATATATATATATATATATAATTCCCCTTATAATTGGGGAGGCTGAGTAAAAACTTGACTGTGGGAGGAAAATATAAAGCAAGGAATTCTCAGTCCTCTCACTCTGCACCATTAATTATGATTATTATTATTATATGTCTTTCTTCTACTCCTTCTTCTTTCTTTTCTCGTTTTCTTCAATTTACTGCCTTATCCGCAATTTTTCCCATGTTTATATGGGGTCGCTGTTTCACTAGCCTCTGGAGAGACTTGCTTTTTAAGCAACTTTCGCAGTAAATGACATAAAAGAAAAAATTTCTGTATTGTTTATATTGTTTTAAGAAGCTTATTATTTAAGCCTGTTGCTATATTTTGTAATTTTCCGTAAAATAAAAACCTTATTTTTATTTAAGTTATTATAAAATTATGCAATAACTTTTTAATATTTTATTCTATTCGACATCCGGTAAATAAAATAAAAAAAAGTCTCGGGAGGAGGTAGCTCAAAACCTTTTCTACTTTTTTTTTCTTTGGTGAGTTGCGAGAGCGGGTATTTCAGCTCTTATTAAAACCCTGGTTTATGGAGATACTGTTTCACCATAGCCCCACACTCATAATGGCACTTTTTTTTTATTATTATTAAGGTACCTAAACATGAAAGCATGCCAGAATTTTCCATTATGGACCAACTTTTTCCTATTGACTGCCATACAGTAAGGCGAAAGATTGCCAGAATTTTCCATTACGGATCAACTATTTCCTATTGACTGCCATATAGTAAGACGAAAGAGTGCCCGAATTTTCCATTATGGATCAAACTTCCTCCTACTGACTGCCATATAGTAAGGCGAAAGTGCCAGAATTTTCCATTATGAATCAACTTCCTCCTATTGACTGCCATATAGTAAGACGAAAGAGTGCCCGAATATAGTAAGGCGAAAGAGTGCCAGAATTTTCCATTATGAATCAACTTCCTCCTATTGACTGCCATATAGTAAGACGAAAGAGTGCCAGAATTTTCCATTATGGATCAACTTCCTCCTACTGCCTGCCATATAGTAAGGCAACACATCAGCGACTATTTCCTGTACAGCATATTTTGGAATAAAGTAATGTAAACTATACCTGCGCGAACTCAATCAGCGCAAAACTTGCGCTTTCACGAACTTACAAGCAATCGGTCGTAAACTTTAAAAAAAATTTCGGAATACAATATATTTACATATTGTTAGGGATTTTATATTATGTTGATTCAATTTAGTAAATTCATTATTTTACCGTTTAAGAGAAGGCTTGAAATGGTGAACTGTAAGAGCAAAAATAATTATTAAAAGCCAAAATTAACAATGAAGGTATTTTTCTCACTTTATATACCTATTTAATAAATGAAAAGCGCCCGTCTCTCTCTCTCTCTCTCTCTCTCTCTCTCTCTCTCTCTCTCTCTCTCTCTATATATATATATATATATATATATATATATATATATATATATATATATATATATATATATATATATATATATATATATATATATACTGATAGACCGATAAATAGACATACTTATATATAAACAGATATTTTCACAGGTTTAATGAGAACACACCAAATCAACGCCTACCCAATACCCAGGAAGTTCCGAGTTCGACTAAGAGTAAAATGTATAGGCGTCCTTCACTTGATAGCCCTTTTTAAATCTGCATTTCACCGAGTACACAATTAGAAATATTTAGTCAACGATGGAACAGTCACTTCTGATATTCGAACATCGATTAGGAATAAATAAGATAAAAAAAATTGTAAACCAACTTAGATGAAATGAATCCAGAATGATTTATATAAAAATGATGGTATAAAGTATATATGGAGATGCACGTGTATTTTATACCCGAAGCTTACAGCATTTATATTTTTCAGTCGACTGCCTCTTAGCTATGGTAGGGGATTAGCGTAAGGGGTGGAGGGGAAGGTGAGATAGTGCTTTGGGTCCAGCCGGGTGAAGGTGAGGTAAGGCGCGTGTCATATCTTGCATAATCTTTATAAACATTTCTTCTGCCTCAAGGGCGTTTGCAGTAATCAAGTCTTTATCACATATTCTAAAGAAGAAGAATAGCGCGGGAAGGGGGAGAATGAAGAGGAGGAGGAGGAGGAGGAAGAGGAGGAGGAAAAGGACGAGGGGAGAAAGAGGAAATGCAAAATGAAGAGGAAGAGCAATAAGATAGACATATGAGTGATAAAGGAGGAGTAAGAGGAAAAAGGAAAAAAATGAAGAAAAAACAATGAGTGGAGGAGAAAGAGGCAAAGCAAAGCGATAGAGCACATGAGAGAGGCGACGAAGGAAATAGGGATGAAGAACGAAAAACAAATTGGAAATGCAAGACATGAAATTTTTATATGAAACAAAGATGGCGATTAAAAAAATTAAGTATATCCAAAACAGATATGTACGATGCAATAAGCTTAAGGAGGATAAGAAAAAGAAAAAGTGAGTGAAAAAAAAAGTCCTGAATAAGGAGGAGGAGGAGGAGGAGAAGAAAGAATTACATATCAACAGAAAGAATGAAGACAAAAAGAAAATATACAAATATATAATCAAAGGATAAACAATAGAATGAATATAGGAAAAAGAACAAATTATATATATATATATATATATATATATATATATATATATATATATATATATATATATATATATATATATATATATATATATATATATATTCATGTTTTTCCGGTTTTATGTCACGGACTCCCTTTTCTACCAAGGACTAGGACGGTTGCCTTCTTGCGAAGGACTTGTTTTGGCAGATGTAATCCTTACCCTGAGTGCATGCCCTTGCTAACCTCAGACCGTGAAGGGGCGCGAACCCTCAACCTGACGCCTCAGAGTCTCGGACGCTACCGCTTGAGCCACGGTGCCTCGGAGGCTACCGCTTGAGCCATGATGACTATATATATATATATATATATATATATATATATATATATATATATATATATATATATATATATATATATATATATATATATATATATAATGTTTTGTCAGTTTCCGCCAATAAGCAACATTTTCTTTAAATATTATAAGTTTTACGAATATGAGAATAGTTTTATTTTTAAGAGTACAGACACTATGAATCCCCCCCCCTCCAAGACTATTTTCAGAGGAAATTACAAAAATCTAAAACGTTCATAAAAAACGAAAAATTTGAAATAGACAATACAATTGAAATTAGTAATAAATTTTAGAAAGGAACATAGAACAAACTATATAAACTAAGCAATTAAAATAACTGATATATATATATATATATATATATATATATATATATATATATATATATATATATATATATATATATATATATATATATATATATATATATATATATATATATATATATATATATATATATATATATATATATATATATATGAGCATTCTCTCTTGCATACTTTATTCTTATAGAGTGCAAGGGGGGAGAGGTGCCCTCACCTCTCCATTCTCCTTCAGTGACGTCATACAGAAGGCAGCAAGACGATAAGAGAAAAGTTAGATAGAAACTGCTTTTAATTCTCTCAGATCTATTAATAGTCACGTTATTAAAATGAAGTTCATTAATTATAGAAAATTACCCAAAATACTTCAACATATGAATGCGAATCGTAGGGTAAGCATTGAATAAATACCTCTACCCCCCCCTTCCCAGATCCTATCCCCCCCGGGAAAACGTCCCGATCCCCTATCCTCCCCCCATATCCCTCCCCGGCCTTTAAGCGATGAAGAGGATAGCGGTGAGGAAACGCAACGTGCAGCGGATATCACAGCCGATATTTATTTATTCATTTAATGAATAATTAATTAATAGATGCATTTATACACAGACTTGCGTGTGAAGGTTGAATAAGGTTGTGAAATGACATCAATTACCTCTTTTTTTATTTCATTAATCTTGATGTCTTTACTATACAAGATGTCAAAGCCAAAAATAATATATTCTGAATTTATTACTTGGTATCAAATAATTTATTATAAAGCAAATAAATAAAATGCTCTATATACCAATTTCATTTTTTTTCGGATATCATATGAAAATTTATCAGGCATCACAATTAATTAATACAACGTGCAAATTAAGATGAAATGTGCATGCCAATATAAAAAAAAGAAAATTTGGTTTTCCTTAAAGAAATAAACATGCATAACTTCAAAATCTAAAAATATGCACAAACCACAAGATATATATATATATATATATATATATATATATATATATATATATATATATATATATATATATATATATATATATATATATATATATATATACACACACACACAATTATAAGTATATATTACATAATTTGAATTTTTTTTTTACTTTTCTAGTATTATAAATTAATATCTAAATATACCATAAAACATGCTTATTGTATTAATAAAATAGTAATTAACTTTAAATAACTTACCCGTAACTCATTGGGGCGGAATCTCATGACATTCCCGCCTAAAAAGAAGAACAAACGTTGACCCCAATGCCCCCCCAGGTACTGGGTATTCGGTTATTTTTTGAGGGGTGTCGATTTTTATTCGGAAGTGGGGAACTGGTCGAAAAGGAAGAGTCAAACTCTTGAAATGGCCGATTCTAGATGACTGACACGAGTCCTCTTAAAAACTGTCTAATTTTGTGAGGTCACTGAAAGGTCAACCCTAGATATCTAGATGTTGCGAGATCACGGAATTTTTCATGAAGTTTTTCCCTAATCTAGAAAAGTCATCCTCGTGGACATAAGTTCTCCTGCTCTCTGTCTCTTTCTCACTTCTTTGCAACTTTAATGGCGACAGGTCATGAACTACACAACTGGGTCAAGGGGTCACTTGTTCACCAACAGGTCACAAGTGGGTCACTAAGTCATATGAGTCACTTTTATGCCCCCACAACCAGCGCAGGGTTCATAATTTCTGGTCCCCCCCCCCAAAAAAAAAAGTTCTTAAAAAGTACTTTTGGGGGGAATCTGGTGGGTGGGATGCGGGAGACGATCCTAAGGGGAAAAAATACGGCACAAGGACAGGACACTGGAGGGTTAAGTGGGCAGAGCCAAAATGTCAAATCATGTTAAACGAGGCGTGGAACACCTCGTCCTCTCTCCCCGATCTCATCTCTCTTGCTCTCGTTCGCCGTCACCACTCGCTCAACGGTAACTGAAAAATTATCTCCGGCTTTACGAACGAATGAATCAAAATAATAAAAAAAATCGGTTTATGATGTAAAGTGGCACAGCCAACGGTGGCGCTCCGTCGTTCACCAGCTGTTGGGGGCTGAAGAGCCAACGGCGGAGCGTATCCGCCACACCTCTCACTATAGGGTCACTCCTGACGAAGTAGTAGTAGCAGCAGGTGGGTTTTTCCAAGCTAAGGGTTCGAGCGGTGTTTGGAGGAGAGATATAGACGTACAAAGTGCTGAAGATAGTAGAGGGTTGACGGGTCAAATCGGGTCAACTGTGGTGGTGGTGTCAGACTGACACAAACACGCACACACACACAGGGTATCACACTGAAGCTGGTGATGGTGTTAGGTCGTATTGGTGGCCGGGAGCAGACTGCGATGGGACTCAGACCTTCGCCTTCTACTCTTCCCTCATCCTCCTCCTCCGCATCCTCCTCCTAAGCCTTCTCCTCCATCTCCTCCTACTGTTCCTGCTGCTGCTAACTCTCCTTCTACAGAGCAAAGCTAGCGCGCAGCTCCTCCTCTAGGGCTCTCTCTTGCTCTCACTCACTCTCACTTTACTCTCTCTCTATCTCACTTGTCCTCCAACGCACACACACTCTCTCTCTATTCCTCTCTGCCTTTATGTTACACACACACACACTCTATCATTTTCTCGCTTGTTCTTACTGACACACCTACTCACATTCTATTGCTGTTCTCTTCTTCTGTTCCTTTCTTTAATACCTGTTACGCTTTTTCCATTTGTTTCCCGGTCTGTCACTCTTGCTTAGGTATCAATCAATATCTTGAATCTTTTCCCTACTCAATGTCTTCTTTTCCTTAATATTGCTGTTCTCTTCCTTTTTTTCTCATTAATATTGCTGTTCTCTTCCTTTTTTTTTCTCATTAATATTGCTGTTCTCTTCCTTTTTTTTCTCATTAATATTGCTGTTCTCTTCCTTTTTTTTCTCATTAATATTGCTGTTCTCTTCCTTTTTTTTTCTCATTAATATTGCTGTTCTCTTCCTTTTTTTTCTCATTAATATTGCTGTTCTCTTCCTTTTTTTTCTCATTATTATTGCTGTTCTCTTCCTTTTTTTCTCATTAATATTGCTGTTCTCTTCCTTTTTTTTCTCATTAATATTGCTGTTCTCTTCCTTTTTTTTCTCATTAATATTGCTGTTCTCTTCCTTTTTTTTCTCATTAATATTGCTGTTCTCTTCCTTTTTTTCTCATTAATATTGCTGTTCTCTTCCTTTTTTTTCTCATTAATATTGCTGTTCTCTTCCTTTTTTTTCTCATTAATATTGCTGTTCTCTTCCTTTTTTTCTCATTAATATTGCTGTTCTCTTCCTTTTTTTTCTCATTAATATTGCTGTTCTCTTCCTTTTTTTTCTCATTAATATTGCTGTTCTCTTCCTTTTTTTTCTCATTAATATTGCTGTTCTCTTCCTTTTTTTTCTCATTAATATTGCTGTTCTCTTCCTTTTTTTTCTCATTAATATTGCTGTTCTCTTATTCTTCTTTTTCATTAATGTTGTCACTCTCTTTGCTGTTTTATTTCTGTTCGTTTTTTGTATGTACATCTGCTAATTCTGCTTAATTTTTAATTTGATTCTTATTTATCTATTTACGTCAAAGAAGAAGGGGAGTGGGGGGGAGAATAACTTCTCCCCAAACTGTTTTCCTTTTTTGATGTCGGCTACCCCCCAATTTAAGGGGGGAAACAGCCAAAGTATATGTATGTATGTATTTGTAAGTGTACTCCAATCTCTTGATTTTCTATCCCAACTTCTGTTAGATATTTTACAGTTATTTAATAGTTAAGCATAAATAACAATAACTAGTGATTAAAGTGTTTACGAATAGGATAATGATTATAATTATTATTATTATTATGAAATTTTACTATTGCAGATGTATTACGCTCTTTTTTTTTTCCTTTGTATCATTTGAGCTAATATATTAATAACTAAAGAAAGTTGGAAATAAATTTTATTATTTTAATCTCTCTCTCTCTCTCTCTGACTTTTGTTTATCGAAGCCCTATTTCATTAAGCTATTAAGATATTTCTTTCTTCTTCGTTATTCATTATTTCTATTCTATTTTTCAGTTTCTCTTATATACTTTTTGGTTATTTATGCCGATCCATTCCCTCCCCCTGAAATTTCAAAAATTCCACCTCTTTTTCTTCATCGTTACAAATTTCAGTGCAAATGGGAGTTCTCATTATCATTATCATGAACACAATTATCATCACAAGCATTATTATAATCATTATAATCATTATTTTTCTTCACTATCACCGTACTTTAATGCACGCCATTAGGAATAGGAAAAGTATTCAGTGACTTTCTCTCTCTCTCTCTCTCTTTCTCTCTCTCTCTCTCTCTCTCTCTCTCTCTCTCTCTCTCTCTCTCTCTCTCCTCTCTCTCTCTCTCTCTCTCCACTCTTAAAATTATACTTAAGTGAGGAACACTTTTAAAACATAAGTGGTACGAGAGTGAGCAAATTAAGTGGTCCTTTGAAATACTCATTACAAACACAAAAATTAGATGAAAACGCCATAATTTTTGTCGTGTGTGCATATATATGTGTAAGTACATATGCAAGCATGCACACACAAAACGTATGTGTATGTAAGTACGAATGCATGTAAGTATGCATTTAAGTATGTACGTCTGTAGGCAGGCAGGCAGAGAGGCAAGCATGCATACACGATTGAACGTAAGTACCTACGTATACATGTGAGTATGTATGCAAATATGCATGTAAACATGTAGGTAAGTATATTTACTTAAAGTATGTATTTACATATACGTGACTTTTGCCGTAGAAGAAGTATATTAAAACCCAAATATGTCTGATGAAACGAACGATTGTATTGCCGCAAACCAATAAAACAGCGATTTCAGGGCCAAATGTGTTGAACAGAGTCACTGTTAAGTGCCAAATCTTGCTTGCAATAAGACACAATATGGCGTCCAGTCAGAAACCTTTAGCTTTGTATAGGTGTGTGTGTGTGTGTGTGTGTGTGTGTGTGTGTGTGTGTGTGTGTGTGTGTGTGTGTGTGTGTGTGTGTGTGTGTGCGCGCGCGCGCTACTGACTTTTTTCTCTTATTACATACAAAGACTCATTAAGTCCCTTCTGCATCTTGGAGCAAGCCAGTCCAACTTGGTACCTGTCCTAAAACCGGCAAATTGAGATGGTTGAGGTTAAGAAAGCCATCTATGACTAAAACGTTTTTAAACATATGGCAAACGAATCTCTATGAGGCTACTGGCAAAAAGAGCCCCATTAAAGCAAGTGACATGACTAATATGATTCAAAATGGCAATCTGAACTAATTATTGCACTGCCAAAACAGGTCCTTCGTAAAGAAGGCAACCGTCCTAGCCCTTAGTAGAAAAGGGAGTACGTGATGTAAAACCGAATCCATCGCACTGTTATTTGATGAGAGAGGCAGTATGGCCAAATCTGTCACGCACCTCTCTAGCAAAAATAAACTAGTTTTAATTTCATTAATAATAGAATTCATTCTTGAAGTTTATTCTCATTCTAGAATTGCTGAAAGGACTAGTCACTCTCCCGCCACAGCAGCTCAACTTGGTGCCGATCCAAAGCCAGGGATCAATGGAAGAGAATGACCGTAAACATTCAGCCAAAGGTAACACAAGTCTCTATAGAGGATAATGAGAAATAACAACCCTATATTAGTCTAAGAAAAGACATACATTATAGAAAGGTTTATTTACTATTTGGCAACTTAACTATGAGTTAAATTTCTGCTGATATAAGCAATTTTGATTTGATAGAAACAGAACAAAAGTTTTTTAGGACAATACTGAATACCTTAGGGAAATGAGTATCTGTAGATGCTTGGGAGTGTCATTTTCGAATGAGACTTTTTAAAGCCTCAAAAATAATGAAAAGCAGTATCTTTAATCAGTTTCACAAAGTAGTATCTTTAATAAGTTTTACAAAGCAGTATCTTTAATCAGTTTCACAAAGCAGTATCTTTAATAAGTTTCACAAAGTAGTATCTTTAGTCAGTTTCGCATAGTATCTTTAATCAGTTTCACAAAGCAGTATCTTTAATCAGTTTCACAAAGTAGTATCTTTAATCAGTTTCACGAAGCAGGATCTTTAATAAGATTTACAAAGCAGTATCTTTAATCAGTTTCACAAAGCAGTATCATTAATCAGTTGCACAAAGTAGTATCTTTAATCAGTTTCACTTCTGTGTATACTGCTAAAATTTTCGAGACTCAGTATCCATTAAGTTAAATGTGGCTTTTTGTATAAAACTTTATTTTATTATTCTACAGCTCGTATCCATATACAGCTTTTTTGGTAGCTTTTCGAGAGCTCTGGAGATATTCTTTTATCCCATGAAATTTTCTTGAATCGAAATTGTGCTAGAATTATCATGATCTAGCTAATGCCTCCAGATTCTACACTTAAGAGCTTCATTAATACCTTCTTTTCTAGCAAGAAAACGCTAAACTTTTTCTTTCTTGCAATATTTAGCGTCTTAGAGTTTGCCTTTTTCCAACAAGGAAGTTTCCTATGTTGAGACGGTGTTAGAATTTTATGAAGACGAAGCTAAAACCTCCAGATCCATACTCAGAGCTTCTGTAATACCCTTAATTGTAGAAAGAAATACTAAGCCTAGAGGATGAATATTCATAGTGGGATCCTTGTTTTGAATCTAGATTCCTTCTAGGATTGCAGGGTATCAGGAATTCAGTGTTTTAACTAGAACTGATCTAGATTTTTATTCTCATCATACAATGCTCTAAAAGAAAAGGATTTCAAATCGGAGATATTCATAAAAAAAAAACGCAAGTCGTTCCAATTGGAAACTTGGGAATACAAATTAAATCGCTACAATTAAACAGTGGCATCAGTAATTTATTTATGAAAATCAATGTTTACGAAGATATTGCATAAGTTAAAATCAAACGCAATGATTTTGATAGTATTAACACACGATATAATGTTAAAATTAAAGCACTGTCCTTAAATTTACCATACACATACACACATTCAATCATACATACAAACTCATACTAATATATACTTATATAAATGCGTGAATACATACATACATAATTCATCTATTTATAACTATATACAAAAGTTATAATCCCCTTTGTAAGGAGATGGCCGAGTCAAATCAAATTTGCTTGACTCTTTGCAGGAGGAAAATACTGAGAGGGGGATTCCCAGTACCCTCCCAACCCCCCATTAAATATATTGTTACGACACGCAGGGAAACACTGAGTATATAGAAAGGAAAATCTGAAAACTATAATAAAAAGACAAGGTCCATGAAAGTAAAAAGAAAGCAAAAGGGAAAATTATATAGTAGATGGAGAAAGAAAAACTGAGATAAGTAGAAAGGAGAGAAAGGATAAATAGATATATATTTAAATAAACAAATACTGAGATATACATAGACAGAATATATGTGTATGTATAATATATATAGAGAGAGAGAGAGAGAGAGAGAGAGAGAGAGAGAGAGAGAGAGAGAGAGAGAGAGAGAGAGAGAGAGAGAGAGAGAGAGAGAGAGAGAGAGAGAGAGAGAGAGAGAGAGAGAGAGAGAGAAGAGAGAGAGGAGAGAGAGAGAGATGAGAGAGAGAGAGAGAGAGAGAGAGAGAGAGAGAGGAGAGAGAGAGAGAGAGAGGAGAGAGAGAGAGAGAGAGAGAGAGAGAGA
>JAXCGZ010012522.1:0-23911 GCA_037179515.1 Halocaridina rubra | reverse complement strand
ACTAGTTGTTTAGGATGATTAGGAAATACCTTTCATGTTGCCTCATCATGAGCAGTTGCTTATACTATAGCTTCCTATTTAAGTTTATAATTAGATTATGTCACTTACTATTCTCATTTCTACTTCATACTGTGATCATTTTTCCGCCCTACAAAACTTCAACTCCTCTTTCATATATCTGGATTTTCTTTCTTTGAAGATAATGAATAAAATAGCATACCTGTAATAAATAAACTCAAGTATGTGATCATCTAGCGTTATATTTTTTCTTCAGTGTTGATAAACATATTTAGTTAGGTTATAAAATGTAGTCCGGTTAAATTACGTTATAATGGTGCGGTTAGATGTTAGGTTATAATGGTGCTGGTAGAGGTTAGGTTATAATGGTAAGGTTACAGGTTTGGTTATAATGGTAAGGTTAGAGATTAGGTTGTAATGGTAAGGTTAGAGGTTAGGTTATAATGGAGAGGTTGGCGCTTCTAAATATTGGCTTCTGAGCCTTTGTTGACAAAAAGACGTTCAACCATAAAAATTTGCATATCAATATTCCTGAAAGGCCAATTACTGAAAAGCACAGCTAGCCGTTTTGCTGATCATGTGAAAGGGGGACGGAGCCTAGGTACATCCGCTGACTGTGGGTAAACCATGTTAAAGACCAAGGGCTGCACCCAGTCGTAGGAAAAATAATTCTTATCTGTCTCTACGACTAAACTTATTTCCAAATTCTATCAAAATATAATCAAACTTGGTTTCAAGGGTAAAATAACAATTATTTCGTAACTTTTTCTCTTGCTAAACTACGTTTTTCTTTAAAAAAAAAGTTTGATTGTTTATACTAATATCAAAAGTACAAGTGTGTATGAGCGGGTTTTTGTGTACATACAGTATATACATATGTATATATTGGAATAATGGTGTATGAATATGATGACTTTGGTGGAGAAGATTCAATATAATTGGGTCGTTATCAAGGGTTAGCATTATAATTGATCGTTTGTAAATAATTTCCAAAAAAAAAAAAAAAACTTTTATACCATTTATTATTAATCAATCAAATAAGTAATAGGAGCTACTCACGACGATAAAATATTTAAATAACAATAAAAGGAGACTCATATGTGGGCAGTGGGGTCATGCAAAGCTATAGCCACTTTAGGAATTAATTAAAACTTAGCAGGAGGGTTTACCCCTCTCTTTTTGTCTCTACTTAATTTTCGCGCTTTTCGCTCCAATTCCTTATATTCTTAATCTCTTGTCCTTTTTACCCTATCTATCCTATCCCATCCTATTCATTCATTACCCAGTCGTTTCCGAAATCGATAGTTCATTCAAACGACTATTCTTATTCCCGATATGTACAGGACACGATAAAAAAAATAATCTAAAACTCCATCTTATGCTAGATAAAATTTAATTACAGCAGAAGCACTATTACATTATATCTGCAAATCATTTGGCTCCCCATCCAGTAGTAATCCATGACTAAAATTCACGTATTCCTATGGAGAGCAAAGTATGGGAAAGAAAGCATCGATCTCAATAATAAATATGTCTGTAAGAGAAAGTGTCCTTTTATTTTTTCAAGAATACCACAATGACTACTAATTGGATATGTCTTGAGGTTTAAGCGATGCGTATTTTAAGTGAGTCTTACTTCTACTGAGCATGTTTTATCTAATATAATATATATTATATATATATATATATATATATATATATATATATATATTATATATATATATATATATATATATATATATATATATATATATATTACAGCCCATGTTATTGTTTTCTCCATCTAAACTGACTCGAAGTTTGTCTTCATTTTCATTTCAATGATATTGTTGTACTTTGCTGATTATCTGTAAATCATGTGCCAGTAAGTTTTCATCATAAATCGAGAGGACTTTTGAATTTCAGATGACTCTATAGATACATCCTAACAACTAATTCATACTTAAATACGCCACAGGCATGTAAAGTACAGTGTATCACGGTCGACTTTAATGCTTGAGTACTATAGTGTGAATGATGAAGATTACTTTTAGACTGTTTGCTGCCAAGTAATTGCTATCAAGTTGTTAGAGGTGTATTTATTAGGCTAGAAAGGCTGTAATTTTGTGGTTCCACCTGTCTCCTTTCTCGCATGTTATTTACTTGCAGTAGAGATGTTTCTTTGTTTTACATACAATACTGAAGTAAAATCTATAAGGGCTAAACGTTCCCCCACCGTTTACATTTCAATGCAACCAGTCTGGACATAGAGCTAGACTTTGATTGCTTTAAGGGGAAAATTATCCTTCTTTTGCCTTCACTTAAGACCTGGCATGTCGACTTGCTTGCTCTAAGTTGGTACGCCATTTTTAGCTGCCCGACATAAGGAGCTACATCTTCCTTTACATGTTGCATGACTTGTTTATTAAGTGATCAGTCTATGATTAATATGCTAGGTGCTGAGTCTCTTTTTCACTGCAGACTTCACTATAGGTATGCTACTGTTGTCTCCTCCGTATAGCTGATTCTCACATATCTAGATGTCAGCCGTCTGCTTCAGTGTTAGAGCTTAGTTCAGTATATCCAATTATAAGTTTTCATGTTGTTGAACAGCAAGTCGAAATTATTAACCATATTTTTAATATGTGTAGGTTGATAAGTTGTATCAACTAAATCCCTCTTTTTTTCAATAAGTATTTTGCAGAAGTTTTTCTTTATATTCAGTACTATTACCACAAAATTCAAGTCTTAACAAAACAATGTATGAAATCAGTTTCTTTGTATCCTCATGTACCTTATCCCCTGCACTGACTTTCATATATTAAACTTGTAGGTCTCATCACTGCTAAGATTCAGTTTGAAGGTGAAAAGATAAAACTACTTCAGTGATTAAAAAAATCCATAAGTAAAGAGAAGATTTGATTCAATTTCTACAGTACCAATTTATAGATCCCTTGAAATATCAGTAAGCATACCCTATGCCTTCACTCTAGATATCTATCATATTTATTTGATTTACTGGTACCCTATTTTGTGAAATAGGTGATAATCAAGTTGTGTACTAGAAAACATTGAAATTTAAAGACTGAATTTTTATAAGGTATTCAAGTGTACTGTCAGCAGGAATAATATTCTGTAAAGTGCTTCACACTTGCTAGAGCCATATTAAGTACTCATTCAAATAATAGAGGCTGGTAGTGATGTCGCACCATTGCAAAGCTAAATTATATTATGCAGATTCCCAAATTGTTAAGGATCTAAGCAAAGGAAGTGTAACAAATGGTATGGATACTATTTTTTCATAAATCTTAGTGTGGGCTAAATATGCTAGGAATTAGCCAGGTGCCACTCGGGCACCTTTGGGCAATTTTTGCTAAGTAGGCAAAATATAAGTGGCTTCATTAGGAATTACAAACGTAGTTTAAAAGTCACTATAGGCATATATGGACATACAAAAGAAAAGGGAACCTTTTTTTTTTTTTACATATTTGGGTAAAATTATTGTATCTCAAACCAGAATTACAAGATTTAAGAGGCTGTAATGGGTTAATAAACATTGCTTTTAGTAAACCCTCCTCTATCATTAAATTTCAGTGTTATTTGAAAAAAAGATACACATACTTAGGGTACTTTTTGGATTTTGGATCCTCAACTAATGTGGTTAAATTTTTTTTTTATCTATTCTTGCATCCTAATAATAATTTCAAGTCTTTGGTTTTTGGAGATACAACATTTCCCTAAGCAAATCACTATAAACTCTTCTGAAGAGTATCATCTTAATATTTGGAGGTAAATCAAGAGTGAATCTATGTAAAAAATTAAGGAAGAATCTTGAATTTGTCGTTAAAAGTACTAAAGTGGTTTGGACAGTGTTTCTGTTTAACCCATTAAACTGCAGGGGAAGTTCTTTATGTAAATAATAACCAAGCATACTATTCAATAAAGTTTTATATGTAAAAATATTAATCAAAATGACAGGAATAAAATGATAATGAAATGTGAGTTTTTGAACTTCACAGACTATCGTAGGCTAGCTCTAGATATTGATGCATAGAATACCCAAAGAGCTGAAAATCTAGGAGATATCTCTCATGAATGAGTTGCATTTGCTTGGTGCTTAACTGCTTGAAAAAGTCTTCTTTGGGTATTGCTGTCTGCCTAGAATGTCTCCACTCAAATACCTGGAATGATAGAGGGTTTTGTAATTGAAGTATTGATTGACATCACTTTACTTCACATTAATTGACAGGCAATAGTATGTTCAACTTCATATAGTAGTATCATTCTCTTATATGTTATAATTATGAACTTCTCATTCGCTTAACTGCTAACTATCAGACTGTAGTCATTTGGAAGCATAATTATAAAGCCAATAATTAAGAGCTTCCAACATACAATCATAAAATTTAGTGGTACTTAATATCTACTTTTGGATAACAGTGTATACAAAATATAGAAAATATCGTTTTAGTTGTTTATTCAAAAGATATGAAATATGTATGAAAGATATCATAAGAATAATAATAATGATAATAATAATAATTATTATTATTATTATTATTATTATTTTTATTATTATAATTAGCTGAAGACACTGAATAAGAGGCTGATTCCAAGGAGAATCTGCCAAAGATGGAGAGTTTCATAAGTTGTGTTGGAGGAGGAAACTAGGAATTAATTTCGAAAAAAAGTAAGGAGTTGAGTCGTAGCATAGATGAGGGGTAGAGTAACAAGGAGATAAGACTGAACCGTCAGGTACTTGAGGCGGTTGACAATTTCAGATCTGTAGATGAGATAAAGAAAGATAGCAGTGAGGACACTGAGATGAAGATGGTTCATAGAGTGACTGGGGCGGTTATAGGGTGCACTGAGTATGGTATGGAATAATAGATTCACATCTAGGGAACCAAGTATGGAGTGCATGGTGGAGAAATTGATACTACAGTATTGTATAGTAATGTGTGTTGCACTCTTAATCAGTGGAGGATAAAAAATTTATGTATTGGAAGTGAAGTACTTCAAGGCACTGGTGAAATTCGATGGCTCCTTGTAATGAGTAAATAGAGAGTTAGAGAGATATCTGTGGAAGTAGAAAGAGCTTAAAGTAGAATGAAACAGAGACTGCTTAGCTGATATAAGTCCCTTGAAAAAATGAATTGAAATAATCGTGAAGAGGACCTTTGGTCGCCTTAAAATGGTATAAGGTAGTATGTTAAATGGAGGAAGACTAAGAAGGAGCTGGAGGGATGGTGTTCATGAAGCCCTATATCCACCATGCCTTGATATCCAGAGAGAAAGAATAAGTTGGCATAAGTGATATATACTACCTACCCTGTAAAATGTTTGTGATCAGGATAAAAATGGAAACCCATGGACTGATTCTGAAATTAGCACTGACACTGAAATAATTATGCACAACTTACCCAAGTACGAATCAGTGAATTTTTACAATTAAGGAACTGAAACCAAAAAATAATATTTGTGATTGTGCAGTTTTCTTCGTTTTCTTGTATCATCCTGCTGACTGTGGCAGAAAAAACCATTAAGTGACGGTAGCAGGTTTTAACTATTATGGAAATGACTGGACTTACCTTACCAAGCTCTCGAAGGCCTGCCAGTTTAATCAGAAAATGCTCATCATCCTCCATGGTTTCTAGTTTCATGATCATTTGGAAATCATGAGCACATACCCCACATTTAGCCCAATATGGTTGCCAACATGCAACCTGAATGAGAAAATGGAGCAACTTGTAATGTATTACGAAATAATGGATAAGAACATTAATATGCAAACAATTACATCAAACAATACAGTGATGGAACAGAATAGATCTGTCATTATTAAAGTTCTCAAGGTCTTTTTCATCTAAATCTTCAGAAAAGTTCCTACCCATATGTAATACTGCGTTACATAAGATAGTTACTGCATACTGTTCATTCAAAGGGAATATAGTAATTCATCTCTTCCACAACCGCCTAATGCACTGGTAATGTCAACATACTGTTGACTATTCCAAAGTAAAGTAAAGTTTATGATTCTGCATCCACCTTAACTTTGTTCCAATCTACCCTATTTTGCTCAGATTATCAACACATAATAAGGGAAGCAGGTCAATAGAAACTCACTTTGAAACTTTTGCCCTCTAAGATGTATGAGGGTATAAGCATAATCATGAGTTTTAGCACCATCTTATATAACGCCAGTAATCTATATATATTTTTGGTTATCTGTGCATCAACTTTATCAAATGTATTCCTTTTTGATCTCAAAGAGGCATTACCTGGCAGGTCATACACTACTATGCTCCATTCTGATGAAACAATTGCGAAATTACATGACAGGGTCATATACGTTTACAGTCTTCCAAGAAATATAAATATTAGACACAGTATTATTAATTACTTTTTAATATTTCTTATTATGCTTACACTAATATGTTATCTATTAATAGCTGAAATATACTAAGCGCAAAGTATGCTTACCTTGCGCCAGTCCTTCAGCGTCTTAAGATTTGCAGTAGAGTCAATGACATGCTGAATAAATTCAGGAAAAGTAGGAAACTGGGGATCAGCACGTGGAATAGTAGTATTGCCTCGGTATCTGAAGAAAAATGACTTGGATTGTAAACAGAGCTCTAACATACTTTTTGCATACAGTATGAATAAATATATTCAAGCTAAAATGACATTTCTTCAAGAACTAACTATGTGAACACAGAAAACAGGTAGTACTTTTTTTAATATTAATTCAAAGAATATACACTATATAAAGACCATGAGAAATTGGAACACTTCCCTGAAGATAATATTATGTCATTATAACAGCCAAGGTATATGTATGTATGTATGTATTACTATTCTTGGTGCAGACAATAAACATATGCCTCTACCCCTTCATATCTTAAAAAAATCTCTAATGAAAGTAATTATGCATGAAATATAATAGGACTTATTTTCGGACGAATATTTCTCCCTTCTCTCCTCTATAAACTTTCAAGAAAGACTATATCATTCTCATCAAAATAATAATTATATATACTGGTAAGGGCAATGAAGTAACAGATGAGTAAAACAGATTGATATTGACAGATATCTTTCATATAGGTAAACAGGCGCTTTAAAGGAGGAAGACATTAATATATCAAACATATATATTTTAGGAATATATCTGTCATGTGGGATTTATAAAGTATTCAAGCTGGTAAACAGAGACAGATACCATAACAGAAACTAATAGATTTTTTGTAGGAAATAAAAGAGGGATGTGTTGGTATTGTTTGACTTATGTTCCTTATTGGTAGTAGTGTGGGATGCAATACAGTTTGACTAATGTTCTTTATTGGTAGTAGTGTGGGATGCAATACAGCCACTCTTATTAGAACACCATCTAAAATAATATCAGTAGAATATTAAAGTAAAAAAAACAACTACAACAACTTGGGAGATAGAGAGGAAAAGTCGTATTTTGGACATGGGAATTGGATTATACAGAACTGGTCCGGAAATGGAGGCTGTAGTCAATGCATGAACAGCAGGTTAATAAATATTCATTATATTCTATGTGCCTGCAAGTAAAATACGAATATATATATATATATATATATATATATATATATATATATATATATATATATATATATATATATATATATATATATATATATATTTTATAGTGTTCTTCAACTATTTTTATGTATTAGATTAAGAACTTAGATTATTTTTCTATGTTTTAGAGTATTTATTTTAAGCATTGGGGATCTAGGTTCGAATTACAGGTGTTAAAATCCTGCTTAAGTCAGCTGTCAGGAACGGAACTCTGACGTAAAATGGGGACCCCCTGTGTATATATATATATATATATATATATATATATATATATATATATATATATATATATATATATATATATATATATATATATATATATATATTATATATATATATATATATATATATATATATATATATATATATATATATATATATATATATATATATATATATATATATATATCTATATATATATATATATATATCTATATATATATATATATATATATATATATATATATATATATATATATATATATATATATATATATATATATATATATATCGTTCATTAGTTTTAGAAAGTTATTTGGTGTTACTGGTTTCAAAGGTGAATACATTCAAATACCTAAATTAAAGAAAGAAATCTAGATATGACAAGACTGGGAGTGATTATGTAATGAAGGCTAACACCTTTGAAGAATAAATATGCATAAATGGATCATCATCTCAGTATAAAACTGTTGTACAACGATGAATGTTTTCAAAGTGTTGATGCAATATGTATCTATGTTCATTACCTTTTGATGATATCCATCTGCAGCTGCCTGAAGTTGTATATTTTGGGAATAGGATTAAGAGTTGTCATCTTATCTTGGTAAGCTGATAGTAACCTGTTAATGAAAAGGACCACAGCGTTTAAGTAACAAACTCGGACTTAAGTAAGGACATATTTTAAATTCAATATGGTAGATTTATATTTCACCAAATTGAATAGGGAAGGGTAGGGTTGGCAATTCTTTCTTCTCTGCTTTCGTCTCACAAAAATTCACAGAGCTATGGATTGGTTATGTACGGTTGTAATCAACATTCTTAAACTTCTATGGGAGAACATATTAAGTGAAAAATCTTAATTTTACACTAATATCCATAGAGCTAAGGATTGGTTAAGAACAGTTGTATTCAATATTCTTAAACTTTTGTGAGAGAATTTAAGTGTGAAAAATATTAATTTTACAGTAATATTAATTTCATACTGGGCGATTTCATATTGGCATTTGTGCAGAGGTTTTTAACTAGGGATGCTGGACAGGTCTATTAGGGGTGCAAGTGTACTGTATTCAAACATATGTCTTTGAGATGTGGAGATATATTATATTTTTTCATTTCATGGTGCAATTACACATATACTGGTACCTATTTTAGCTTTGAAACATGAATTGAAGTAGTAGATTAGGTATACTGTATTGCATTTCATTAAATTATTTTTAATAATTATTGATAATAGGGATAACGTTGCATGAATTACTTAGTGCTCTGTAAATGGTAAAACTAGGAGAAAAGATGAAGAACCACTGCATTGGTGAACGCTAAATGAGATCAGAGTTTAAGCAGATCCAATGAGCTGACCAATTTTAGTGTCCTGCACATACCAAAAGAGGAAGAACAGACTGCATTTACTGTTACTTATTCAGAAGAACAATATACAGTACATACCTAGCAAGAGGGTGTCTGACAATGATGAAGCGAAGAGCATTTGAAAAGATTTTATTTCGTTCTACTGTGGAATTTGGCGCTGGGAATAGTCTGAACACTTTGACGTGCAAGTTACCATCTTCTAAATCATCAGCCTGGGTTAAAAATAGGTGATAAACTAAAATATTACTTCTTATTCCCAACTCAATGAGATGTAGAGTTATTCTCTCTCTCTCTCTCTCTCTCTCTCTCTCTCTCTCTCTCTCTCTCTCTCTCTCTCTGTGTACTGTTTACAACTGATAATCCGCACAGTGAGGTAGCCTGTTTCCACACATTTACAAATGATGTTAAAAATTTTATGGAGTTTTGTGGTGATCATTGTTAAAGAGACCCTTCAACAGGATCTAAATATTTTTCAAGAATTTCAATTTCGTTATTCAAAAGTGATTTACAGCCAGTATTTATATAGTTTTCACAATATTTTTACCACTGGTAAAAATGTACAAAAGCATAGTAATGGTAAGAGCGGACATAATGTTTGGCTCCTACCCAAGGTGGCTTGCATACTTTTACCGAATAAGTAACTTGGGATAAGAGGGGAAAGCTTAGCTGCTCCCCTTGTGTGGTGTCCCATGCCGACTCAGCAGGCTCCGTGAATACACCTCATCATACTTGGGGTCAATTATGTTTCAGTATCTCCAGAAGCCCAGTTTTTTAAATGGGTCAAAAATCTTCTCGTTAAAACCCGTTCACAAGAAAACTATTGTAACATGTGGATGTCTCGATAAAACGGAAGATAACGATTAAAACTGTATTTTGAATTGCACACTTCATTTCATTGTATGTTTATATAGAATTACATAACACATACAGAGGTGAATCTGTCAATGCTTAAACAATAAACCAGTTCAAGGAATATATATGTTAATGAATAACAAAACCAAAAGAACATTGAAGGAGTTTTGAGTTGATACATACACAAAATATGTGCATGAAGCGTACCGTATGTGAATCTGAGAGAGAGAGAGTGCTTAGGTCTTGATAAAGAAAAGAAAGTGCCTGCGTGAGCAAGTCAGTTTCATCTAATATTTATATATGGGAGCAATACTTTGTTTTTTTTTATGTCTGTCGTTTTCCTTTGTGACATATTACCTCATCTCTGCCTTGTCCTTAACCTTTTTCTTTTCCTTTCTCTTGGTATTTTCTCGTGCCCGGGCCTTTATTGATGAGGGCAGTTTCTGCCTGTCCCGGTGTACCTCATATATTAAAAAAAAATCTTTCTGATGCTCGCACATTATTCCACATTGTGAACGTTTAAATATGACGAATAAATATCCAAAGATGACTCATTTTCATAAGTAAAAAGTCATGAATTATACCCACAATGGCTTTATATCCATATCTAAAATTAATAAAAATGAGACTACATGCAAGACTTCAAGCTACGACAATGTGTGTGATGTTTGTGAAGCAAAATTCCATCCTGGACTCCCAAGTAAACAATTGAACTATATTTACAAATGAATACCTCGGTAAAAATTAATTGTTTCTTTACAAGAGAACTACGGGATGAAAACATTTTTCCAGTGGCAAAGCTGATCTTTTATTGAGTTGTAGTTTTATCACCACTCAGATTCACTTCATAACTCAAAATACGTTGTTCGCGGGTTTAATTAGGCTATAACTAATTAAGAAAGGTGACACCATCACAAAATTATGTTAAAATAACTAATGTATAATCCGTCATGGAGGAAATGTATATCAATATTTAGCTTCGCAGTCTTACAAATTTGATAACTAATTTTGGGTGAAATTTCGCAATCATAAGGAAGCCATTGTGCTACAAAGACTTGCTGTTTTTATATATATATATATATATATATATATATATATATATATATATATATATATATATATATATATATATATATATATATATATATATATATATATATATATATATATATATATATATATATATATATATATATATATATATATATATATATATATATATATATACTTGAAGTATAAAGATACCTACTGAGAAAAATATAAATCTTGATATAGTACAAATAAACTGTTCTGGCATAAGATTATTCATAGTTAAAACTGTGTGATAATTAATGGAAGCTGACTGGACGGGATGTTTTTCAATACGGTATTGTCTATATGTAATGTAATGGGGCAATTAAAGAAGAGTTTACGGGGTTCCTTGGGTTAATTATCAGTTTTCGTATTTCATTAAAAAAAATTATCTAATGCTCTTAGGTGAAATATTAAAAAAGGGGAATGCAGTATGGTGTTCAACGTGGAAGAGTTCATGTATGTTTTTCTATAGTTCACCAATAATGGCTAGAAGGGCGTTTTCTTCAATATTCTCGCTCCACGCACTGACAAACTTCTTTGCTTATGGGACGCTGTTGGTCTGTTTAGGATTTTCGCCTTTCTTACGGGCGGCTGACGCCAAACGAACAACGACGGCGGCGGAAAGAAGGGGGGGAGAGAGAGAGAGAGAGAGAGAGAGAGAGAGAGAGAGAGAGAGAGAGAGAGGACACACACAAGCAGGCAGGCAGGCTTATAAAAATATAAGAATGGCTCTGATGTGTGTGTCTCGGGTAAAACTTACATCAAATCGAATGGCATCTCTCTCCTCCGGTGATAGGTGACTAAGGCTGGTGTCATTTTCCCTGTAATGTCCAAGACGCAGGAAGTTCACCATCCAGCTGGTTGAAGCCACCTGTTATGTTATATTGCATATTAGCATTGTTATATATTTATACTATATTAAATTATATTGAAAAATCATAGTTTTGGTATACTATATTTAATGTATTCTCTCTATACATGAGCCATTTTCCTTTCCCCCCTATAAGGGGAGTGGCTAATCCAAGGAAAAATGCTCTGACTCCTTTTGAAGAGAAAATACAGGAGGGAGGGATCACAGTATATATATATATATATATATATATATATATATATATATATATATATATATATATATATATATATATATATATATATATATATATATATATATATATATATATATATATATATATATTGTGCATGCAAATTGATAATAAGGTCCATAAACAAAACGCAAAGTAAAAAAGGAAATATGCTATATATCACGATGTGCTTTATATATATATATATATATATATATATATATATATATATATATATATATATATATATATATATATATATATATATATATAATTCCTAATGACTATCCATCCACCTGATCTCAAATCTGATGCTCCTCCCATTCATTGCGAGTCAACCTGGGAATCATTGCTAGCTGTCCCTCTTCTTCCCTTATATTCCGACACTTAATATTTATAAATGTAAATATGTATCATTTGTGCCAGATGAGGACCATAGCTCGGAAGATATATATATATATATATATATATATATATATATATATATATATATATATATATATATATATATATATATATATATTACATCTCATTTAATTTGCATTTTATTAATGGGCACATACACACACATATTATTGATGCAATTGATTGCTTTTTCGGGAAGCGTAATTTAATTATAAAGGTCAACACACCAATGCTTGTATGTAGACTAACATTTATTGTAACGTAACGTTTCGACAAAATACTATTTTCATTATATATATATATATATATATATATATATTATATATATATATATATATATATATATATATATATATATATATATATATATATATATATATATATATATATACACTTCATGCTAGAGTATTATTATGCGATATACTGCTTTTCATTAAGCTTAAGATTTTTTTTCACTTTACTGACTTTTATGAAATTTGCCAAGATGAACTTCACAAAACAATGGAAATAACTACAAGAAAAAAAATTTGCGTGCATATATATATATATATATATATATATATATATATATATATATATATATATATATATATATATATATATATATATATATATATGCATACATACATATATAAGTGCTCCTTAGCATGAACTTTCCTAATATACGAGTATTGAAATACTCCTTTACCTTAGAAATTTCACACCAGATTATATTAGGGTCATGTCGTGTGTCCCATACGAAGGTATGAATAGGCGTTGGGGCAAACAAATGGGGATTATTTCTGCAGACTTCTCCCACCGCCCTTGCTCTCTCTTCATACACACCGACTCGCCCAAGCAAATACGCCCGATCCTATAAAAAAAATATATATATATCAATAGTAAGGGCATACACTCAGGGTAACGATTACATCTGCCAAAACAAGTCCTTCGCAAGAAGGCAACCGTCCTAGCCCTTAGTAGAAAAGGGAGTCCATGACGTAAAATCGGAATAACAACAAGTATTAGTAGTGGTAGACTATGTGGGTTAATAATGAAACAGTATCCGTTACTCTCT
Source organism: Halocaridina rubra (assembly GCA_037179515.1). Lineage (NCBI taxonomy): Eukaryota > Metazoa > Arthropoda > Malacostraca > Decapoda > Atyidae > Halocaridina > Halocaridina rubra. Next base: position 10,255 of record JAXCGZ010012522.1, on the reverse strand, counting down.
GGGTCTTCGATAAGGATTAAGAAATACCTTTCTCACAATCAGTGACTTAAAATAATTAATAAATATGGGAAATGAATAATTCACCCTGAGGGCGGGGGGTAAGAATACTTACTCCGTGTTCCCCTGCGTGTCGTAAAAGTCGACTAAATGGGGAGGAGCGAGGGGACTGGGAATCTCCTCCTCTGTATTTACTTCATACAAAAAGTCAAAGTATTTTCTTTGACAGTAATGTTGTTAAGCGCTCCATTAGTCCATTATTTTATTAGGCTATCGGAGATGAAGGCTCTGAGGTGCGAGTAAAATTATATACGTGGGTAAAGTTTCTCCTGAAAGTACAATTTTCCCCCCTAGAAATGCTACCATTTATTCAGGAAAGGCATGATCAAATAAAAAAAAATATTAGCAGATAGGCCGTAATCTTTTACCCTGCAACTTATCCCACTTTTATGTGGGGTCGATGTTTCTGACAGCTCTCCTTCGCGTAGCTCTTAGCACTAATGGTAAAATTTAGGTGACTACAAATTCGTAAAAGTGTCAGGAAATTTATGAATTTAAAAATGAATAAATAATTTAACATATATTAGAAGCCATAGTTACCTCAGGCTCATATTTGGTATAATCAATCTCGGAATAGATTTTGGAATCTGAAGGTTCAAGGACTGTTGGCCAGTAACTGTCTCTAGGGAGTACTAAAATGGGTGATTCTTTTTTCATTTCATCCTGTAAAGCTTGGTTGACTTTTAGTATAACAGGCAAAAAGTTAGAATGATGAGGATATTCAGAATCATGTGGGCTACTGGAGGGGATTTCTTTCTTAGTTTTCTTGGCATGTAGTGCATTTTGGATGGTACTACCAGATGAATCTACAGCGACTTTTTCAATTGAAACATCCCCTTCGCCTTTTTGAATCGAGTTGCTTGTTCCTTTCTTGAGATCTTTGCTTGAAATGGGTTTGCTATCTACGATTTCCCTCGCTAGGAATCTGAGCTTCCTATCATCTTGTGTCTCTTCAAAATAGTCAGGGTCATTATCATCATCATCATCATTGTCATCGTAATCATCTGCCTCTACCTCTTCATATTCATAATCACTTTCTTCTTCGTCGCTATTAAATTCATGATCAACATAAAGATAGGTTATGCTTTCTTCTGTACTCACAGTGTGTTCTAAGGCTGATATATCATTGTCAGGGCCTTCATTTATATATTTATCAATAAACATATCAATAGCATCCCTTTCATCAGACACATCAAGTGATGCGTCAGTGGGGGCATAATTGCTCGAATCTAGATACAATGAATAACAAATATACACAACGGAGAACAGACAAACAATTATGAGGTGCTTCACTCTAAATTTGACCATTTTAGATGTAATAAATATAAAGGCCCGAGATGAGCTTGCGCTGATCGAGTAAGCAGGTTGAAGTGTTTAAAATATACCACAAAGTTACCGACCATGACTAGAATAATCTATTTCAGTAGCCAAACACTTCCAGATATTTAGTACATGAGGTCAGAGTCCTAGTAAGGTACAAAAAGTATGGTCACCATTTCAGAGTACTCCTCATAGTTATTATGAAATTAACCTGAATTGGAAATGCCAAGGGTCTAATTGGTCTATTTTGAAACAATATGGTTTTTCATCTTCAGTAAGTATTATCTTTACGACAGTTTATGTTACCATCTCAGTTGGTCTTGACACCAATGCCTATTCTATGTAAATTAACAGAAAATACTACCACTGACACCACTTCAAAATACCATTTCACGAGTTACATATAGCCTACGTAGACTATGCAATGCAGCAATCACGTTTGAATGAAATTTATGAACGGTCACTTCTTTGTATGTATTGTTGACTCCCATGAGTCCAAAACACTTGCAAGTCTTACTGTGAGAACAGTTATAAGAGAAACTTGACCCTCAGGCATCTTGGTGTTTGACGAAACAGATGTATGCACTGTCGATTTCACTTTTATCTTTTAACACAATATGTTCTAAAAATCACCGCAAAGGTCAAGTAGTTTTGTATAGTTCATGAGAACACATTAACTCAATGACGGACTCCTCAACACGTTTCCAGTCCACCTCGGACGTCACGTGACTGAATATTTAAGAACCAAGCAGAGATTTTAGGCTGGAGTCCCAGAAAACCTGAGTTGTGCTGTGACTTGATAATATCCCTCCCTCAACCGCTACTCTGAGAGTTGCGGAAGTTCTATTACATATTATTAATATTTCTCAAAGCTTATCTAAGCTTTTGCTTAATGTATACTCGTGTATGTAGTAAATCCATTAGCGTTTGATCTGGTTTAGCGTTTTCCTTAAATGAAAATATAACAGCATATGATAATTGGAATATAACAGCATATGATAATTGGAAACTGACAACATGGTGGGTAAGATTCAATGCCACCAAAATGCATGGAATTTGTTTTCATTTGTATCAATGCAATGCTATATTTTTGGGACACCGTAGCTGAATAAACAATTCTTTGTAAAAATAGCACGAAGAGAATCTTAAAAAAAAAAAAAGGATTATATACGGCGATGTCAAGCTATCTTCATAGAGAATGGAAACTAAAATATATACATTGAAATTAGCATTGAGCAGTCGAGAAAAATTTACGAATAACCACAGATACATAATATAAATATCTCCTAATTTAACTATATAAAGCAGCCATTTCTCAAATTGGAACCGCAAATTATCACAGGATCATGTGTACGATCAACTACATCAACAGGTGAGAGGGGTGATTGAACCTTCATTCACCGTTAGGGCAGGGAAGGCGAAGGTGTGTTGCTTCGGATTCTCGTTGGATGGACGAGAGAGGGGGAGGGATGGAATGTGAGCAGGTACATGACAATTTTCTGAGAATATATTAACGAAGAGCAAAATTAAAAAAATACCTTTGTCCTCATTAATATTTCTACGTTTTGATTTCGGATTTATGTTGACACAACTGAAGAAATTATAGCACAAATATAGCACTTTCAGACTTACGTTAAAAAAATGGAAATTATGGAAAAGCGATAGCTAATCACTAATAGGTCAACTCCACACTTAACTGGATTTTTTTTTTTTTTTGTCATGGCAAAATGCGATTTTGTTATATTATTCATACTCTTTAATTTCTGCAAGCTCATTTAAAATATTTATTCACATAATTCTTACTGATTTATTTAATTTAAGTTTTAGATTAATATTAATGTTTATGTTAAAGCCTCAAACCTATAAGCACTTAGCACGAGGGTCTGCCCCTCTCTTTTTATCTCTTACTATATTTAATTTTCGTGCTTTTCCCTCCAAATCCCTTATATCCTTAATCCCCTCCCCTTTTTCCCCTCATCCTATCCCATCCTAAAAAAAATGAAAAAAATAAGGCAACTGTCAAGGTAAATATATTTAGAATGCAAAACTCTGACCAAGGGTATATCGGAAGTCTTTCTCTCTCTCATATATATATATATATATATATATATATATATATATATATATATATATATATATATATATATATATATATATATATATATATATATATATATATATAATATATATATAATATGTATATAATATATATATATATATATATATATATATATATATATATATATATATATATATATATATATATATATATATATATATATATATATATATATATATATATATATATATATATATATATATATATATATATATATATATATATATATATATATATATATATATATATATATATATATATATATATGTAATATATATATATATATATATATATATATATATATATATATATATATATATATATATATATATATATATATATATATAATATATATATATATATATATATATATATATATATATATATATATATATATATATATATATATATATATATATATAATATATATATATATATATATATATATATATATATATATATATATATATATATATATATATATATATATATATATATATATATATATATATATATATATATATATATATATATATATATATATATATATATATATATATATATATATATATATTTGGCCATGTATTAATATTGATGTCTACATGGCCAAATATTGACTTTAATGTTAACAATTGTATATCATTGGGAGTTCTTGTTTACACATGTCCCCATGTACAGCTATCTGATTAAATATATATATATATATATATATATATATATATATATATTATATATATATATATATATATATATATAATATGTCTCTGGGTGTGTGTGTGTGTGAGTGATTACATAATTGTGCTTACGGGAAAGAGCCCAAAGCTCGTATCTTCCCGTCTCCTGATCGGTTCCATTTTGTACCTAGTGATACTTATCATATTTGTCCTTAAAAACTGTCTTGAGTTAGCATTAATTACCTCCTCGCTTAGCGAATTCCAATTATCAACTACTCTTGCACTAAAAAAAGTACTTCCTTACATCCTGCAAAGAAGTTTTCTTATGAAGCTTCAAATTATGACAAGGTACTTTTAGTTCTAGTGCCAGCCATATCAGAATATCGATCCCTATCCACTCTATCATAACCATGAAAGAATTTAAAGACTGTCACCATATCCTTCCATAAATTTTCTAGCTTCGAGTGATGGTAAGTCTAATTCCCTCAGCCTCTCGTCATAACTGAGATTGTGTATTTCTGGCACCAGTTTCGTGGCATGTCTTTGAACTTTTTCCAGCTTTACTGTGTGCTTTTTCAAGTGCGGATTCCGAAAGGGCGTGACGTATAGAACTTGTCTCTTATATGACAACTATTCTCACGTGAATGACATTAATATCTTATTTTAGTTTTGGTAGCGAGTTCGGTGATAACAGATATGCATCTTTCATTTAAATGGATTTATGTAGATCCAAACTTATTTTACACCTCAAAGCTCCCGGTCTACAACTCACAGTTCCCCGTCCCCTTAGGGGAAACTTCTAAGAGATTTTACTTCTGCCCCGATCTAGTTCTAACTTCCAACTGAACTCTCTGTTTATGACTAACCCTTACTGTCTTGTATTACCAAGATGGCAGGTCGTGGCGGCTTGGACTGCCTGTCAATAGGCTTCCAGAATCAAAGGGAGTCATTCCCTTTTGGGGTGTGGCTAATCAAGCAGGCCTATTGTGCAGAAGGGGGTGCTAATCAAGCAGGCCTATTGGGGAAACAAGGAGGGCCTGTATGGGTATTTTCCTAGGGGAATGTACATACATATGTGTGGATGTTTGTATTTTAGTGGTTGTGAGAATAGCTAGAACTTTGGCCCATTTTGACCTCTATTGGCATTGACGCCTAAGCGCTAAAGGCCTAAAGGCATAACAATATATCTAGTTGTCACAACACCATAAACAGCATCCTGCCCAGAAAATACAAGGTGAATATCAAATACACACTAAACTTTTCTTACGACAGGGGCTGCATATCCAAGGTTTGGCCTCACATAGGTTACATAAATATTTCTGAACATTTCCTTGTTCATGTGCTGGAAGGCTACCCTTATATATGCTAAGAAAGCGTGTGTGTGTATAATAATAATAATAATAATAATAATAATATAAAATCCTTTACCAGTTAACAACATTAAACGATTTGGAATAACGAATAGGAAATAAATGAGCAAATAGGATAAATAAAATGCATAAAGAATTAAATAAAGAAGCTTATATAGCAAGCATTGCATTATTGTCTGTAAACAAAATTAGCTTAATTGAAACAAAAACAATATTTATTATTATTATTTTTACTATTAATATAATTTTATTATCAATATTATTATTATTATTACTATCATTATTATTGTTATTATTATACATACATACATATACCTTGGCTGTTTCCCCCTTTAATTGGGGGGTAGCCGGCATAAAAAAAGGAAAACAGTTTGGGGAGAAGTTATTCTCCCCTCTACTCCCCCTCTTCTTTGACGTCTCACAGGAGGTTGGTACAAGGGGGGGATTCCTAGTCCCCCCGCCCCGTCCACTTTTAGTCGCCTTTTACGACACGCAGGGAATACGGTGAGGCTATTCTTTGATATTGCGCCCGCCCCACAGGGCACAGGATATATACATATATACACATATATACACATATATACATATATATATATATATATATATATATATATATATATATATATATATATATATATATATATATATATATATATATACATATATATATACAATGAATAAATAAAAAAAAGATAATGACAGAAATGGAGAAAAAAAGAGTGAGAAGAGGAAGGAAAAAGGGAGGTGGAATAAAAAAAACGGAAAACATAATAAAAGAAAAAATAAAGAAAGTAAAAGTGAGGGAAATATATATATATATATATATATATATATATATATATATATATATATATATATATATATATATACACATACATACATACATACATACATACATACATACATACATGCATGCATGCATGCATGCATACATACATACATACATACATACATACATACATACATACATACATACATACATACATACATACATACATACATAAGGAGAAGACAGTGGTAATCTCAGGCATAAGTGAATCCCAGGAGCCAACATGGCAGGGGAGACTTGAAGAAAATAAAGCTAACGTTGTAGACCTGATAAGAAAGCTTGGAATAGTATGTGGTCCTGAGGATATTGTAAGCATACACCAACTAGGTAAATATTCGAGGGAAGGAAAGCCGAGACCAACAAAAGTAACCTTTGAGAGAGGGGAGACATGTAGGGAAATATTGTTGAGAAAAAAAAGTCTAAAAGACCTTCAAGAATGCAAAGAAGTGTTCATTAGACGATACAGAACACAGGAAGAGATGGGAAAGATCAAAAACTTGTTGCAAGAGGCAAGAAGGTTAAATGATGAAAGAAATGAAGAAGAGAAGAAAAATTTTCGTTACAGAATACTTCCAGACAAAGGGGAGATAAAGAAGATAATGACAGAAGATCAGGGGATGGGGCCTCATTAAGATTGTTATACACAAATGCTGATGGATTAGCTGGTAAGGCAGTAGAATTAAAAGATAGGATTCACAACAGTAAGGCAGATATAGTAGCAATTACAGAGACTAAGTTGAGTGAGGACATAAACAGTGTCACAGTTTTTCCTAAGGGCTTCAGAATACTAAGGGTCGAAAGATCTGAGAGGACTGGTGGAGGGATAGCACTGCTCATAAGTGAGAGGATTCAAGTTGAAGAAATAAACTTGGCTATAGAAAGTGGGGTCAGGGAATTTCTTGTTGCTCGCATAAATACTGGGTCAGAGAGCATTATAATAACTGTTGTATACAACCCACCAAGGAACCAAAATAGGCTTGAAATTTATGAGGAAAGTCATATAGGTACGATTGAAGTCATAAACTCAGTTGTTAACATGGCACGGGAGAAAAAATGTAGGATTTTGATTATGGGAGACTTTAATCATAAAGAGATAGATTGGATAAATCTTGACCCACACAGTGGTGAGGACTCATTTGGGGCAAGATTCCTAGATTGCGTACAAGGGAATTTCCTACACCAACATGTAATGGAACCAACAAGAGCCAGGGGTGGGGATGAGCCATCACTACTTGATCTAGTGTTCACAGATAATGTGTTGGATATTGAAAATATTGAGTATGAACCACCAATTGGAAAGAGTGACCACTGTGTGTTGTTGATGGAGTATATCATTGAAGACATTCTTCCTGAGAGTAGAGGCACTGAGGACATGAGGAGGAACTATCCGAAAGGAGATTACATCAAAATGAATGAGCTTTTTGCAGTTATTGACTGGAGAACCTTATTTTACAACAAATCTGTACAAGAAATGTATGACATCTTTTGTGAGAAATATGGGAAGATAGTAGATTGCTGCATACCTGTCACCAAAGTAGGTGTAATTCATGCCAGAGAGAAATGGTTCGATAATGGGTGTAAAAGAGCTAAGGAGTGGAGAGACAAATGCTGGAAAAGGTATAGGAGGAGAAAAAACATAAATGCCTGGCAAACCTACAAAAGAGCAAGAAATGACTACCTAAGTAAAAGGAGAGAGGCAGAGAGAGATTATGAGAGGGACATCACCAGGAAGGCTAAAGAAAATCCCAAGCTTTTCCACAGCTTTATCAGAGGAAAACTGAAGGTAAAAGAACAGATTTTAAGGCTAAAGAGAGCGGATGGAAGCATCACTGAGACGGACGAAGAGATCTGCAAAGAATTGAACAAGGAGTTTCAGTCAGTATTTACAGTAGAAAATACCCCACCCCCTCAGATTGCAGTGATAGAAGCTCAAGGGCCGGTATTAGAGAACATCAACCTTACAGCCACAGAGGTATGCAAAGCGCTGACGGATTTAGATGTTCATAAAGCTACAGGTCCTGATGACATATCCCCTCATGTGCTTAAAAAATGCGCAAACACAATATCAGTGGCACTAAGTATCATATTTAAGGAGTCACTGGAGTCGGGGGAGATTCCAAGATGCTGGAAACAAGCAAATGTGATACCTATCTTCAAAAAGGGAAGGAGGGATACGGCTCTGAACTATAGACCAGTTTCCTTGACCAGCATAGTTTGCAAAGTTATGGAGGAACTACTAAGGAAACATATCTCTCTTCACTTGGAATCCTTCAACTTTTTGTCAGTGAGGCAACATGGCTTCAGAGAAGGAAGATCAACAGTAACAAACTTATTAGAATTTTATGATGAGGTAAGCCAAATCTTACAGGAAAGAGAGGGCTGGGCAGATTGCATATTCCTAGACTTCCAGAAAGCGTTTGACACTGTTCCACATGGGAGACTTATTAGGAAGCTGCAATCAATGGCTAGAATAGGTGGAAATGTCTTGGAATGGATAAAAACTTACTTAGAAGGAAGGGAACAGAGGGTTAGAGTAAGACACTCAGTGTCTGAATGGAGAAGAGTTAGTAGTGGAGTTCCACAGGGTTCAGTTCTAGGGCCACTTTTGTTCCTTGTATATGTAAATGACCTACCAGAGTCTGTAAATTCATTCATGAATATGTTTGCAGATGATGCAAAGATTGTGAAGAAAGTAAAAAACGAGAACAATGGTAGAGAACTTCAGGAGGATCTAAACAATCTGCATGAGTGGTCAGAAAAGTGGCTAATGAAATTCAATACCTCAAAATGTAAGGTAATGAGAATGGGTACAAGTGCAAGAAGGCCCAAGCTTGACTACTCGGTGGCTGGAGTACAACTTCAAGAGACAGAAAATGAGAGAGATCTAGGAGTAAACATACTGGCAGATTTGTCTCCAGAAATACATATAAATGGCGTAGTAAGGGCAGCATATGCATTCTTATCAAATGTAAGGGTAGCCTTCAGGCACATGGACAAGGAAATGTTCAGAAATATTTATGTAACCTATGTGAGGCCAAAACTCGAATATGCAGCCCCCTTTTGGAATCCGCACTTGAAAAAGCACATAGCTAAGCTTGAAAAAGTTCAAAGACATGCCACGAAACTGGTGCCAGAAATACGCAATCTCGGTTATGATGAGAGGCTGAGGGAATTAGACTTGCCATCACTCGAAGCTAGAAGAGTAAGGGGGGATATGGTGACAGTCTTTAAATTCCTTCATGGTTATGATAGAGTGGATAGGGATCGATATTTCGATATGGCTGGCTCTAGAACTAGAGGTCATAGTTTGAAGCTTCGTAAGAAAACTTGTTTGCAGGATGTAAGGAAATACTTTTTCAGTGTAAGAGTAGTTGATAATTGGAATTGGCTAAGCGAGGAGGTAGTTAATGCTATCTCAATCCATAGTTTTAAGGACAGGTACGATAAGTATCACTAAGTCTAAAAATGGAACCGATCAGGAGACGGGAAGATACGAGCTTTGGGCTCTTTCCCGTAAACACAATTAGGTAATCACAATTAGGTAATCACATACATACATACATACATATATATATATATATATATATATATATATATATATATATATATATATATATATATATATATATATATATATATATATATAGAGAGAGAGAGAGAGAGAGAGAGAGAGAGAGAGAGAGAGACAGAGAGAGAGAGAGAGAGAGAGAGAGAGAGAGAAACTGTGCTTGTTTGTCACATTAACGAAAGGTTATTGATCCTTTGGATTCATACATACATACATACATGTGGAAAAGACGTAATTTTTATTATTACTATTATTATTAATTATTTTATTGGATGTGTCTTGGCTTGGCCGCCTCTTTACTAAGTAGCTTGTCTGACA
>JAXCGZ010012521.1:0-23935 GCA_037179515.1 Halocaridina rubra | reverse complement strand
TATTGCATCGCCTCTTTGAACAAAGAACTGTTGTAAGCAAGTCATAACTCAACTTAGTCCTAGTATCAAGGACCCCGACAAACTAGAGGGGAGTTTTGTAAGACTTTCTTGCAAAAGCTTAGTTGCTGTCGTGAGATGCTACGAGGCACTCATTTTTACTGTGTTTATTGACAGTACTTATAAGTTTATAATTAGTTGCTCTCGTTAGACGTTACGAGACACTCAAGTAGAAAACGTAATAGAGATACGTGGATAAGAAGAAGATTCGGAGTCCCGTGATTGCTGATGACATCAGGGTTATCCGGATAGATGAGTACAGATGTATTGTATTTCTAACGATATTTATAACTACGTGTGAGGGACAGAATGAGCTCATTTAATTGAACACTCGTAGGTACAATGTATGTTAGAAAATGTATTATTCTGGATTGGAAGTTTTAATTTAAGGTGAGGAGAGTTTATTTAAATATTCACATATCAGCAGTTCATAAACCCCCTTACAAAATATTTGCATGTATGTCTATGCATGTAATATTAATTATATTTTATTGGTAGAGGATTTAAATTTGAGATCGTGGTAGGCCTCTACTGAAGCCGTGTCAGGATTTCTGAATTTAGGGGGTTATAAGATAGAAGTGTAAATAACACACAGGAAATCCTCCACAGCCTTTGGGCCTTCGAACCGGATGAGAATTGGTGTGGTAATGGTGAAAATAGTGTACATTTTAGATAAGCTCCCACCTTGCAAGAAGTTAGTGTAAAACTCTACGGATAAAATCGTTCACATTTCAACGAAAAAAGGGAGGAGCATTGCATGTATTTGCATGAATATTGCGAATATAACTTAGAAATTTAAGTGGTTGTTGAAATAAATGAGAGAATCTTTTTCCCGCGTGGATAGAGCATTTCTCTACCTGTGGGAACGAAATATACTTTCGTAGTTGAGCGTCCATTAAGTAATTTGGATATTAGTACCCAATTTTGGCTGGGTGAACAGTGGTTTTTAGGGATTTGTGTGCTTACATATTTCCCATTTAACAATGTTTAGAATGTCGTATTGATTCCTTTGTTTACGTAAATACACAGAAGGCAGTGACCCACCTACTGCTAGGTGCACAGTGTCGTTTATTTGAGGAACAGTGTGGTTTGCATTACACTTTCCATTTACTGTTGCTGACTTAACAGTGTCGTTTGTAGTCGCCGTGGCTCAGTCGGTAGCGTCTCCGACTCTGAGGCGTCAGGTCGAGAGTTCGCGCCCCGTCACTGTCTGAGGATAGCAAAGGCATGCACTCAGCGTAAGGATTACATCTGCCAAAACAAGTCCTTCGCAAGAAGGCAACCGTCCTAGCCCTTGGTTGATAAGAGAGTCCATGACGTAAAACCGGAACGACTTAACAGTGTCGTTTAATTGATGAAAAGTGTGTTTTACACTTTGAGGATTGGCGTCATAATTGACGCAATTAAATAACTGTATGTTATTATCTTGAAATTTTGGAAGATTGTCCTTTGATACTCTTTACAGAGTGATTGTTCGTTGCATTGTGGATGCATAAAGAAGATCGTGGATTCAATATGTCGGTTAAACCTGAGGCATTAAAACGCCTTCGGGAATTGGTTCATCGTGATTGTGTTCAGTGTCAAACAGAACTTGCCAAAGATGATGAGACACTTGTTGTTAATTATTTAGAAATATGTCATCATACGCTAACAGAAAGATTTGGAAGATATGATAGGAAATATGAAGAATATATCGAGTATAAGCCCCGTAAAAGGGATTCTGAAGAGGAGGATACAGAACATGACAATCTAGCTGAAACAGTAAATAATATTAGCTTAGCTGTCCTAGAACGGATTCATAAGTTAGGAACTATGAAGAGTACTAGAGCTCCTAGTTCCGAGAGTTCAAGCCTCCCCAGTGGGCCACCCACACCTAAATTTCCTGAAGTAAAAATACCACAGTTCTCTGGAAACTATGATGAATGGAACGAGTTTTGGGATACGTTTGATAGTTTAGTACATAGTACTTCTATGGCAACTATGACAAAGTTTACCATCTTGAGAAATGCCCTTAAAGGAGATGCAAAAGACACCATAAAGGGATATCCTGTTGCTAGTGAGATTTATGATGAGTGCATTCAACAGCTACAAGCTGTATATGCCAGCAAGGACAGGATTGTACGAAATTTAATGAGTTAATTGGTAAAAATACCAACTGCCTCTTCTAATTATGCATCACATTTTAAGTTCAAGCAGGAAGTAGAAGCCATTACTCGAAGACTGAAAAATTATAAAGACATGGAGAACACGGATTGGGTGTGTTCAGAACTCGTGATGATGAAATTGCCAGAAGATGTTGAGAACTGGATTATCATGAAAATAGACACAAAATATCCTACATATGAAACCCTCTTGAAGGAACTGGGAAAATATGTATATTATATAGAAGGCAACTTCACTAAAGATAACACAAAGGGAGAGACCCAAACCTCCCAGAGAGATGAGACCCAGTCCTATAAAAAGAATGTGGGTAGTTATGGTGCTACTGCAAAGGTAGTAAATAGTAAAACAGAATGTGTATTCTGTGGTTGGCAAGGTCATAAGTCTGAACAGTGTAATAAAGTAGTTAGTATAAATGAACACAGAGACAAATTGAGAAACAATAACAAGTGTCTGAGATGTACTCAGTCAGGGCATTATGCAAATGAATGTTACACTCAGTTAAACTGTAAGAAGTGTAAGAAAAATGGTCATCATGCAGCCTTGTGTTATGAACAAGATTCAAAATTTCGTAGAAAGTTTGAAGAACCTACATTTCTGAATGAACAGTCAGAAAATGGTTCAAATTTAGATGAGTCAAGCAATGAGCAAGAACATTCTGACTCAGAAAAGGACAAGAAACATGTTGGTGTGATGACTATGAAGGCAGTACAAAGGCAAATGGTGAAGCCGAGTTTACCTTCATGTGCTCTGCCTACTGCAAGTGAAAAAATAAGCAGCTCAGAGGGAAATCTTTTGGTAAATACTAGGTTATTCTTTGATACAGATTCCCAGTGTTCCTTTATAACTAGGGAATTAGCTGAAAGGCTTAAATTAAGCCCAATAGATGAAATGTCTCTTGGTATTGATGCATTTCGATCTGAGACGAAGAAAGGAAGTTTTTCTGTCGTAAATGTAGTTATCAAAGTGGGGAAAAGAAGAGCCAGAGTTAAATTACTAGTAGTTGATGACATGGTAATTAGCATCCACACTCCAGGACTAGCAAAGGCTGCAAATGTGTTAAAGTCTAATGGTCACAAGTTGGCTGATGAAGATATTTATAGTGATGTACTGGAGAACATTGGCATTGTTATTGGTGCATTACATTTTAGTCAGTTTGTTAGTGGTATTAACAAGTGGGATGTCTATACTTTGATGAAAACACCAGGTGGTGTCATGTTGTATGGCCATATTCCTCGTGATACTCAACATGGATCCAGTAGTGTAAAAAAAACTTGTTATGCGAGTAGGAACACAGTTATTGCATACTACAACACAAGAGTTGATTGATGAGGCCAAAAAGCCAGTTAATAAGTTGTTGTGTAAAGAGGCCACAGAGCCTGTTAAGAAGCTGTTGAGTGAAGAGGCCATAGAGCCTGTTAATAAGGTGTTGATTGAGGCCATAGAGCCTCTTAATAAGTTGTGGGAGCCAGAGAGTATTGGAGTAAAGCAAGAAGTGCATTACAAAAATAAAACTACACTTAGAAGTTTTACAGATTCTGTTCCCTTGAAGCCTATCCACACTCCTCTCCTACACAATTTTCAGAGTGCCTTTGGACAAACGAAGTTTCTAATGAAACAGTTGGAGGAAATATTGGAGAATGTTCATGTGGATAATTTGTTGGATGCTTGTACCAGTGAAGAGAAACAGTATGATATATGCAATACTGCAGATGTAGAGTGGGAAAAGGCCAAAATATCACTGCAAGCATTGAATTCCAACAATGCAAGACTTCAAAGGGTACTGGAGCAGCGCCTTTCTGAAAAATCTAGATCTCCTAAAGAAACAAGCTTTAGTTTAATCTGGAATGTTAATACAGACAAGTTGTCTTTGAAAAGTCTGAAGGCTAGAGAAGATGTGTTGACCAAACTTAAACTTCTGTCACTGGTGGGTATATTTTTGGACCCCTTAGGTCTAATATCACCCTTATTAAGAAGAGGAAAAATTCTTATTCAGAGAGCTTGGTCTGAAAAGCTTTCATGGGAATATCTGTTGTCAGAAGTATACAAAGAGGAATCATCAAATTATGAAAGATCTGAATGTCATGCTGCCCAAAGGGTTGAAGAATTGTGGGCATGCTTAATCATAGTGATAAATTGTAGTACTGATAGGGGAGACCCCCCATTTTCCCTTTTTTGGAGGGGCCAAGGATGTCTTGAATATATTTCAAGACAGTTTATTTCTACATACATTATGCAAGTGTTGTTTTGCATATAGTTTTCTTTATTGTAATGTAAGTGCATGAATGTATACTTTTAGACTTAGTATGTGTACTTATTAATTTCTATCATGTATACACGTATAGTCGTATGTATAATGTGTAGTTTATTATGATGGCTGGCTGTAGAAGACTTGGAGAAAGGAATGTAGGTCACTATTGGATTTTAGCCATTAACCCTTCACCTCCTTGATAATGCTTATTGCATCGCCTCTTTGAACAAAGAACTGTTGTAAGCAAGTCATAACACAACTTAGTCCTAGTATCAAGGACCCCGACAAACTAGAGGGGAGTTTTGTAAGACTCTCTTGCAAAAGTTTAGTTGCTGTCGTGAGATGCTACGAGGCACTCATTTTTACTGTGTTTATTGACAGTACTTATAAGTTTATATTTAGTTGCTCTTGTGAGACGTTACGAGACACTCAAGTAGAAAACGTAATAGAGATACGTGGATAAGAAGAAGATTCGGAGTCCCGTGATTGCTGACGACATCAGGGTTATCCAGATAGATGAGTACAGATGTATTGTATTTCTAACGATATTTATAACTACGTGTGAGGGACAGAATGAGCTCATTTAATTGAGCATTCGTAGGTAGAATGTATGTTAGAAAATGTATTATTCTGGATGAGGAAGTTTTAATTTAAGGTGAGGAGAGTTTATTTAAATATTCACATATCAGCAGTTCATAAACCCCCTTATAAAATATTTGCATGTATGTCTATGCATGTAATATTAATTATATTTTATTGGTAGAGGATTTAAATTTGAGATCGTGGTAGGCCTCTACTGAAGCCGTGTCAGGATTTCCGAATTTAGGGGTTATAAGATCGAAAGGTAAATAACACACAGGAAATCCTCCACAGCGGGGGTTCGGTTCTGGGACCGGCCGCGATAGGTGAATTTCCGCGAAGTAGGAACGCCTTAAAAAAAAAAACAAAACAAAAATTATGACACCAGGATGGGCCAAAAATGATAAAATAAAACAACCTTTATCAGGCTGTAAAGAGAAACAGAGATGGAGAGTGTAATGACCTGTCAGATGTGAAGGGATTATAAAAGATGTATAATGAATATCCAGCTCTCTGATGGGTTTTAATATACCTCTGCATTACTTTCATGATGTCTATTCTAAAAATTCTCCTTAGATCTTATTATTATTATTATTATTATTATTATTATTATTATTATTATTATTATTAGTTATTATTATTATTATTATTGGCAACAATAATTTTCCTTTGATGATGATTGTGGAGATTATTATTATTATTACTGTTGTTATTATTATTATCATTATTACGAATTTGTAATTAAACCATTATTTTTACAATAAATAATGTAGTTTTAGTTGGATGAACAAGAGTTAATTAAAGATCTCTCTCTCTCTCTCCAACATACTATTCTACCCAACCCCCCACACTCTCTTTGTCCCAATAAACTAGGGAGGGACACTGTACACAGTTATGAAAGTAAATAAACCAACAGATGTAGAAACAATGATGAGCCCTTAATAATAATAATAATAATAATAATAATCTCCACAATCATCATCAAAGGAAAATTATTATAGCCAATAATAATAATAATAATAGTAATAATAAGATTTAAGGAGAATTATTGGAATAGACATCATGAAAGTAATGCAGAGGTATATTAAAACCCAGCAGAGAGCTGCATATTCATTACACATCTTTTATAATCCCTTCACATCTGACAGACAGGTCATTACTCTCTCCATCCCTGTTTCTCTTTACAGCCTGATAAAGGCTGTCTTATTTTATAATTTTTTGCCCATCCTGGTGTTACAATAATCTTAAAAAAAAAAAAAAAGTTGCCAAAAAAAACCCACAATGCACTGAATCCGCGATAGGTGAACCGCGAAATAGTGAGGGATTACTGTATATATATATATATATATATATATATATATATATATATATATATATATATATATATATATATATATATATATATATATATATATATATATATATACAGTGATCCAACCATTATCGCGGGGGTTCGGTTCTGGGACTCGGCGCGAAACAGGAAACTCGCGGAGTAAGATCAGCCTATATGTACATAGATATTTTAATTTATTTTTACACTTACACCGTATAATCTGTATAAACCCTCCCTGTACTGCTAACAAACCACCCTTTACTTCATAAATAACAGCATGCAAGCGTAAATTTATATGACATACTCATGTACATAGGTATTTTACAATTATTTTTACATTTACTGTATAAACCCTCCCTGCACTGTTAAAAAACCACCCTTTACTTTATAAATAACTTACCATGAATGAGGTGATGATGACTTGACATTAATAGTTTCCATATTTTACAATAATTTTTACGTTTACGTAAAATAGCGGCCGACATCCACAAACTTTTTTCCTTCTTTCAACATATCTAAGAGTTTCACTTTATCTACAATGGTTAACATTTTCCTTTGCCGCTTAGGCTCACTACAAGAAGCCTTAGTAAGTTTTCCTATCACTTTCATAAAAAAATTACGTTGCCTGCTGTTATTTATAATGTAAAGGGTGTTTTTTTAACAGTACAGGGAGGGTTTATACAGTGTAAACGTAAAGAGACATTAAAATATCTATGTACATATAGGCTGATCTCTACACCACAGATTCCCGGGTTCGTGCCGGGTCCCGGAACCGAACTACCGCGATAAGTGATGCAACACTGTATGTATATGTATATATATATATATATATATATATATATATATATATATATATATATATATATATATATATATATATATATATATATATATATACATACAGTGTTACCTCCCTTATTGCGGTAGTTCGGTTCCGGGACCCGGCGCGAACCAGGAAATCCGCGAAGTAGGATCAGCCTATATGTACATAGATATTTTAATGTATTTTTACGTATACACTGTATAAACCCTCCCTGTACTGTTAAAAAAACACCCTTTACATTATAAATAACAGCAAGCAACGTAATTTTTTATGAATGTGATAGGAAAACTTACCGTGAATGAGGTGATAATGACTTGACATACATAGGTATAGTATTTTACAATAATTTTTACGTTTACGTAAAATGGCGGCCGACATCCACAAACTTTTTTCCTTCTTTCAACATATCTAAGAGTTTCACTTATCTACAATGGTTAACATTTTCCTTTGCCGCTTAGGCTCACTACAAGAAGCCTTAGAAGATGAAGGATGCTTGGGAGGCATTGCAAAGGTTAAGATATGCGAGTAAAAAAATCACAAGCAAAACATATTAATAATAATAAGCACACGAGTGAGGCGAGACAATGGAAGATGGTGGAAGCCTTTGTCCGAAACGCTGATAGCAGTATCATATTTTACATGTTGCAATACTGTTAGTATTTATGTTTTTTACTATTTTTTACTGTTTTATTATTCTTAGGTTAAGAAATGCGTTTTTTTATCAATAAAATCTTGAAACTACTGGAAATATAAATATATATGCTAGCTCACGTAGCTGCGACCCCAATACATTGTACGCTATCGGACACAAGCAAAACGTTTAATAAGCACAACGTGAACGGTGCACACGTGAGTTAGACTGAACGAGCCTATGTCCGAAACGCTGATAGCGGTATCGTATTTTACATGTTGCAATACTGTTAGTATTTATGTTTTTTACTATTTCTTACTGTTTTATTATTCTTAGGCTAAGAAATACGTTTTTTTATCAATAAAATCGTGAAACTACTGGAAATATAAATATATATGCTAGCTCACATAACTGCGACTCCAATATATTGTACGCTATCGGACACTATTTCGTATGATGAAATACTGTGAGTTAAACTGTACGTACGTATATCTAAATTTATGTTTTTTACTATTTTCTACTGTTTTATTATTTGTAGGCTGGGAAGTAATTTTTTTTTATCAATTAGATAATGAAATATGTTTTTTTCGATAAAAAATGAGAATACTGAGAATTTTTATTTTTTTAATATTATATTTGCATATACCCAAAAAATAAAATAATAATTTGCCAAAAAATAAACCATGGTACAGTGAAAACGCGATCCGGCGGGGGATCACTATATATATATATATATATATATATATATATATATATATATATATATATATATATATATATATATATATATATATATATATATATATATATATATATATATACAGTGGTGTCCCCAACCCATGAATGCCTGTACCCACGAACAAAATTTTGAACAAATTTTGACCCCAACCCACAAACAAAATCCAACCCATGAACACACGTGTTGGCCAAGTCACAACGTGTCCCACTCACCTGCTCTCCGTTATACATTGGTGCCCGCACTGTATGGTTTGTTCATGATCTGCTCACAGTTCTTGCTTTATTTTCCATTGTTTTACCTTTCATATAATCCTTATTATGGCTCCTTAGAAGGTGAAGTGTTTGTGATATTGGGGGACTCTCCTTCCAAAAATTAGTCCACCTCCTCTTCCACCACCATCCATCTATGCCAGCAACAATCATGCACAAAGGTAAATACAGTACTGTTTCTTACCTACATTATTTTTTTTACCTACAGTATGTACTCTTTCCTACTGTATTTGTTATTAGTGGGAGACTATAAAAACTTTTCTAAGTGTTGACCTTTGCTATTTTATACTGGATATCAATTAGTGTATACTGTATACCTGAATATGTAAATGTTTTACTTTAATAGAGTAGAATTCCTTTCTATTATTAATGTAATTTTCCTTTTATAGATAAAATACATTTAACCTGTATTATATTTCATGTTTTTAGTGAATAAAATTTTTTAAAATGAATATTTATTTTGACCAGGAATGAATTAATTGAATTTACATGCTTTTCAATGGGAAAAATAAATCCAATCCTAGAGCAGTGTTTGGGAACGGATTAAGTTCGTGGCTTGGGGTCACAACTGTATATATAGGTTGACTTAAATCAGCACCTGTTTTATATGAATACTATTTTATTCTAAAAATGACAACGCATTAAATACACTTCTCCCTTGCTATAACAATAAATGCATTAGTAAAGAATAAGTGAACATTATTCTACTACAGTATGTATTCAGATAATAGAAATATTACTGTATACGATACTCCTAATTACCATAATAATTCTTAATTAGTTAATTACATTAAACTAAATCTTGGCAGTGCAGCTGAACATCTTTTAATAAAAGCTAATTTCCTCTTTTCAAAAATAACATTTATCTGCAAAATGTATAGGTAATTATAAGCAGAATATCTCTTACATTATATTTGCTATTGGCAGCTATCAAATAAGTTCTGCATTTACAATAATGTTTAAAGTAATACGGTATACAGTATTACAACTTATCATGTGTCTATTGAAAGAATTTAGATTTTAAGAAATATCTTCTCTTATAAAAGTTGAAAAGTATCTACTGCATTCTTAATCACGTCCACTCAAAACTGCTCCAAATTCACTATAATCTTCCACCTTTGCATCACAAACCTTCCTCAGTCTATCTATTTATCATGAGAATCTATATCATATTGTACTTTAAATTTATCATCAGAATGTAAATCATATTCTTCTTTCAATTTATCAGAATCTACAAATTTATCATCAGAATCAACATAATTTTCTTCTTTCATATTATCATCAAAATTTACAAATTCATCATCAGAATCCACATCATATTCTCCTTTTAATTTATCATCAGAATCTACAACGTATTCTTCTTTCTCTTTATCATCAGAACCTACAAATATATCATCAGCATTAACACCATATTCGTCTTTATTTATAACTTCACAAGGTTCCACCTTTATGTTATTAATATCCCTAACATAAATTACATCCGATTTTTCCACAACTGCATTACTTCTAACGCTGGATTCCTTATGAACTGATGAATGACCTTTCAAAGCATGCTTTCTTGCAAAAGATTTACCACATATATTACAAACGTGTGGCTTGACTCCACTGTGAAGTAAGATATGTGACTTCAAATGATGCTTTCGTAAGAAAGATTTATTACAAATATTGCATACATGAGTCCTTTTTTCAGCATTGTCATCAAGGCGAACATGGAAATGCACTTGGAAATGTTTTCGTAATTTACTTTTTACACGGAAGGATTTATTACAAATCTCACATACATGCGGTCTTTCTTCAGAGTGGATTATGGAATGTTTTTTTAAATGATCCTTTGAAGCAAATGATTTATTACAAATATCACACACTTCTGGCCTTCCCATGTGAATCCGACTATGTCTTTTCAAATACTGCTTCAGAGGATAAGCTTTTTGGCAAATATTACACACATAAGGTTTTTCTCCAGTGTGACAAAAAGTATGATCTTTCAAAGACCTTTCTTCAGAAAATGATTTATTACATATATTACACACATAAGGTCTGTTTTCGCTGTGAGATTTTATAATATGCCGTTTTAAAATACTCTCATAGCAAAATGATAAAGTGCAAAAATTACAAACATAAGGTTTATCTCCACTGTGTGAAAGCAAATGTTGCTTCAAGTAATCTTTTCTATAGAAGCTTTCATTACATTCATTGCACTTGAAGGGTTTTTCTCCTGTGTGAAGAAAAGAATGTCTATGCAAGCCTTTCATACGTAAAAAAGTTTTATTGCATATGTTACACATGAAAGTTTTCTTCTGAACAGCTGATGCCATATTCTATGCCAACCATATATTTTTCAACACGAATTCAGTAAAAATTAATCTTTTTTGTCTTTTCTATTACAACATCAGTCACACTAAGCAATGCATTTACCAGTACAGTATAAAGTTTTCGCTTTTAAGACTTCTTGATATTTAAACATATTTCTCATACTGACACGAATTCATCATGGGAAAGAGATCTGGAAAATATAACAATTAAATTACCACACTTGAAACATATATACCTCAGTGCAATAAAAACAAGTACAGCATCAAATGGAACATGAAATATGGGATACTATTTACATATGTGCCCTTTTTCATTTTCTATTAACAACAGTTTTGATAGTTTCTCCTCTGGATATATTTATAACAGATTTTCCAGTTTCTGTTTTTCCACTGTAACTACTGTACAAACCAAATCAAAGATTATTGATATTACTGACTACATTAATACAAACTCTCTAAATCAATTCAGGTGCTAGAAGTAATAATAGCTGTTTGGAAGTACTATATATACTATAACCTGTTGCTCCATTTATCAAAACCATTAATGAAGCAGAACTATTTAGAGGCTTAGATCATAATAATACAGTGATGAAGCTCTAGTCAGATACATTAGAGAACTCAAAACAAACAACATTTGTCAAGCTAATTTTCCTCATTGAGTTAATTCATTAAAAAATCCTGTGTAAAAAAAAAAAAAAAAAGTTGCCATTGCTTAAGAAAATATAATTAGTTCTTAGAATAACACGAAGATAGGTTCTCAGAAGTGCCGCGTATTGTAATTTTCGCGTAATGTAACGAGTCATTTTCTATAAGAAATAATGATAATGGGCATAGATACGTTCCACAACCGTACATAGACACACTATACCAAAGATATAAGATAAGTAAAACATATTTTATAAGTACATAACAAAGCAAAAACACCTGTGGTGGCGGTGAGCTTGAGGATGCAAACGTTTTGCTGCTTCCGTATCAGCTGATGCACCCTCGCACGCAATTTCCCTGACGATATTATATAGAAAGTTTGTTTCCTGTTTGTTCTTAATGCTTTTTTAAAATTTTCTTCATAATATCTGATCGCATTAAGCGGTAGAAGAGGAGGAGGATGCGAGAGAATGAACCTCTATCTGCAAACGTTTTGCCGTTTCCGTATCAGCTGCTACACCCTCGCACGCTATTTCCCTGACAATATTATATCGAAAGTTTGTTTGCTGATTGTTCTTAACACTTTTTTTCAATTCTCTTCATAATACTCGATTGCATAAAGTGGTAGAAGAGGAGGAGGAAGCAGATGAATAAACCTCTATCTGGAAACATTTTGCCGCTTCCGTATCAGCTGATGTACCCTTGCTTGCTATTTCCCTGACGATATTATATCGAAAGGTTGTTTGCTGTTTGTTCTTAATGCTTTTTTTTCCATTACCTTCATAATATCCGATCACATTAAGCAGTAGAAGAGGAGGAGCATGGTGGAAAAGTGCCTCTGAGGTGGTCGATTATTTACTAAAATGAAATTTTTGTTTCAAATTTGTTTGCATGGGTGTTGTTCGTGAATGTCTTATTTTTTTTACTATTATCTTTTAGAGGCATTATTCCAATTTCGCGGATTATAAACACACGTAAAAAGCAAACTGGGTGTACCTGCAAAAATGCTACACTTGTTTAGTAAACAATATTTTATCAAAATCTTCATAGATAGACCTACTACCAAGCGGAATACCCTTGTATACATTGTATATGTGACTGATACAAGGAGATACCATTCTGGTACCCTTAAAAGTGTGACTTGGGTCATTAAGTGAGGATCTTTCTTCCACTCCAACAGTGGTAACGCGCTGGCCTCGCATTCCCAAGGTCGACAGATCAATTCCCGTTCAGGACCGAGAGTTTATGCTGTTTACTGGGAAGGTCACTGCTGTGGCTGAAAACCACAGTGGGGGGTTTGGGCTTGCACCGGCTGATGCCTGCCAGAGCAGGGGCGATGCCTCTGATAGGAGGGCTAAAACTGCAAACTTTAACTTTAACTTTTTAATAGAATAATTTATAGTCTGCAAACTTTGATGAAAGATAATGTTGATGAAATATGGGAAAAGAAAATGAAGGACACAAATGAAACAATTTAGACAAAAAATTATTGTAATAAGAAGATGAATCTATTATTACAAGTTATAGTCCTTGAATACTATTGATGCTCTGAAAGTTATTAGTAATAAATAGACTGGTTTTTCTGCATATTCATTTGTGTTATTTCAATTAAATGATGTAAAAAACGGAAGGGAATAAATAGAATATTATATTAAAGAAAAAGAAAAACACAGTTACAAAGAGTTGAATATAGATATTAATGTAATATCAAATTAACTGAATTCTGTAAGGTCAATATTAGCCATACAGATGTTATTGTAAGAGCTATCAAACATGAGGATGATGATGAACAACAGAGGTCATGGAATAGATTCATGATGCAGAAATGGACAAAATATGGTTATTTAAGGTGGGGCTTGTAGGGCAAAAAAAAAAAAAATGTTCAAGTTTTGTTGTAAAATTAGGGTAGGTGAAGGTTAGTTCACCAGTAGTTAGAAAAGGAAAAGATAACTGCAATGAAAGTTTATTTTTGCATCTTTGAAAGTATACAGGCCCAGGTTCATATAAATTAGAAGGTACTGCTGGCTAAGATAGGTCCTGTCCAATGCAAAACAATATCTAGTAATACATGAAATGAATATTTGGTAGATTCTACTCATGGACATATATAAATGTTTACTTTCATACTTCCTTGGAGTGATGTATTGATGCTCTTGTTGTTTGCTGTTCTATGTGTCACTGTTAATCCAAATATTCGAGTAGGGCATTAAATGTTCACTTTTATAATATAGTTTGCTGTTTTGCGTTACTATTAATCCATATATTGTATTTGAGTTGGACATTAAATGTTTACTACCACACCTTCCCAGTGAGACGAATGTACATAATACTGACAAATATCTAACACCATCAAAAACAATAACTTCATTTATAAGCTCAATTCTTATTTCAGGGGGAACAAACCTAACCTAATACAGAACATGCGAAAATGTTTATTTCCAAGCTGATGGTGGAAAAGTAAACATATACTGTATCTAATTATTTGGTAATAAAATTGCATTCCTTGACATACTACATCTGACAGCAACTGTAGATATGAGACAGCCTCAAGACAAACTTCATAAAAAAGCTTCAGGTCAGATTTAAAAAAAAAAAAAAAAAAAAAAAAAAAAAAAAAAAAAAAAAAAAAATGTTTTAAGAAATTTTCAGGACAGGCTTTATTTTACCTTAAAACTGTCTCGAGCTCGTATGTAAGTTATTTCATTAATGCCAATATCTTTTGGTATTAACGCTACTGAAAAAAAATTGCACACATGTCTTTGCAAAAGATTTTAATGTAATACTGCATTATTTCACCAATTTAATATTTAAATTGCAATTTTTCCTAATTGGTAACGAATAGCCATAACAATCTAACTTGGTGTAATAGGGAAAAAGAACTGTTCATAAAAATCCATTATTACCCAATCATTTTGTATTACTTTTATTCCTTAACAGAGACAACTACCAATTTGGCACTGGTAGAGAACCAGTAACAATATAACTCTCTACAGGATTCCTGTGTATAAATCTGATGTAACAGAACAATAGCATAGTGAGTACAGTCAGCAAAATGTTTACTTTCACACCCTTGCCGAGTGAATGAAGCTATGCAGTATTGAGCAACTATTCACAACCACCAAAAATGATCATTTCAATTATCAACTCCTAACATAATATGGGGTAAACCTAACATTAATAATTTTTTATGATTTTTTTTCCCAAACTGGAAATGAGAACATACATATTTACCCAAGATTTCCCCTGCTCTCACCTGTGAAAATGTGATTTTAGCATTAATTGTGTTATTGTTCCAATCCTACATTAGCGCCACCTATGTTTTCTTCTTTTGGTGGTACGTCAAATTCCAAGATAATTTTTTTTTTTTAATTCTTCCTCTCTCAGGTAGTTCCTTCTGCTAATAATAATAATAATAATAATAATAATAATAATAATAATAACTTTCTTCAAAGCATAGAAAGCTTTATTAGCTTCGTGTGACGATTGGAGAGTTTTGATGGGACTTTCATAAATTAATCAAGCTTCGTGTCCTACACGTAAAGAAGAAGAAGAAAACGAAAGCCACGTAGTACTTTGCTTATGCTAACAAGCTCCTCTTCTTCTTCGTCTACATCTTTTCCCACTTTTATGTGGGGTCGATGTTTCTGGCCAGTTTTCTCCACCTGTTTCTGTCCCATACCTCATCACCCAACAAACCTTTAGACCTCAGGTCGTCAATGATGCTCATGCTAACAAGCTCCATTTGATGTAATTGCCTATTATGTCAATAACTTTTTTGAATTGATGTCAATAAATTTTTTGAATTGAATTGAATTTCATACTTCAACGACTAGTAAAATATTATATTATCACAGGTAAAAGCAGGGGGATACTGAGGTAAATATGTATTGTCATACTTCTAGGTAATTGATATTCAATTTCGGGATAGTGGTTCACTAATTTTGTGTATGATGAAAGGACCGGCAAAATAAAATGTCCATTTCCTTGCAAAAAAAAAAGTTAAATTAACCGAGATTGGGAATGTTGTGACATGTCAGATGTGGCTTAAGATTCGTTTTATGTACCCTTCGAATCACTATTGCATCATATTTGAGTTAGGTATGAGAGGTTAGTTTAGCTGTTACTTTGGTTAAATTAGTCTTAAATATGAAAGGGGTACATAGAAGGGATTCTGTTCCAGAAGTGATATTAAGAAATGTGTAACGAATACGCTGGAATATTTGATGTATATATAGACAAAAGTATTTGCGTTTCCCTCGCGAAGGGTGCGAAAGTAACCGTCTACCAATAGTGGATCTGGTATTATTGCTTTATGTTATAAAATTTTCTTACAGGGATCATATGTAGGGTTATGTTATAAAGTTTTGTTCCCTACCAGTATTAAGTTGGTAGTTCTTTTTCCATATGTAAAGGATTAAAAGTAATGTAGGACCATATTCGAATACTGTTATTATTATGAAAGTTCATTTTTATCAAAGGGTGTATTGCCCTGTGGCACATACTTAGATTGTTTTGAGAATGCAATTAGAAAATTTTTAAATTAAAAATAAGTGGATGCTGCAGTTATTAAAAGATTTTTTTTGAAAAAACATGTGCCCTCTTTTTAGTAGAGGTTTACTGTATATATATATATATATATATATATATATATATATATATATATATATATATATATATATATATATATATATATATATATATATATATATCCTTTAATATATATGGAAGTGGCATTAGCTTTGAATAGTGCTATATGTTGGCATCAGTGAAGAACATGTTTATGAGATCAAGACTTTGTTTAGGAAATTATGGTCTTTCCTGAAACTCAATTTTTGTGCAGTTGCTGTGGAGGATTTCCTGTGTGTTAATACCCTTCGATCTTATAACCCCCTAAATTCGGAAATCCTGACACGGCTTCAGTAGAGGCCTACCACGATCTCAAAATTAAATCCTCTACCAATAATATATAATTAATATTACATGCATAGACATATATGCAAATATTTTATAAGGGGGTTTATGAACTGCTGATATGTGAATATTTAAATAAACTCTCCTCACCTTAAATTAAAACTTCCTCATACAGAATAATAAATTTTCTAACATACATTCTACCTACGAGTGTTCAATTAAATAAGCTCATTCTGTTCCTCATGCTAATGAAATTCAATACTTCAAAATGTAAGGCAATGAGAATGGGTACAAGTGCAAGAAGGCCCAAGCTTGACTACTCGGTGGCTGGAGTACAACTTCAAGAGACAGAAAATGAGAGAGATCTAGGAGTAAACATACTGGCAGATTTGTCTCCAGAAATACATATAAATGGCATAGTAAGGGCAGCATATGCATTCTTATCAAATGTAAGGGTAGCCTTCAGGCACATGGACAAGGAAATGTTCAGAAATATTTATGTAACCTATGTGAGGCCAAAACTCGAATATGCAGCCCCCTTTTGGAATCCGCACTTTAAAAAGCACATAGCTAAGCTTGAAAAAGTTCAAAGACATGCCACGAAACTGGTGCCAGAAATACGAAATCTCAGTTATGATGAGAGGCTGAGGGAATTAGACTTACCATCACTCGAAGCTAGAAGAGTGAGGGGGGATATGGTGACAGTCTTTAAATTCCTTCATGGTTATGATAGAGTGGATAGGGATCGATATTTTGATATGGCTGGCTCTAGAACTAGAGGTCATAGTTTGAAGCTTCGTAAGAAAACTTCTTTGCAGGATGTAAGGAAATACTTTTTCAGTGTAAGAGTAGTTGATAATTGGAATTGGCTAAGCGAGGAGGTAGTTAATGCTATCTCAATCCATAGTTTTAAGGACAGGTATGATAAGTATCACTAAGTCTAAAATGGAACCGATCAGGAGACGGGAAAATACGAGCTTTGGGCTCTTTCCCGTAAACACAATTAGGTAATCACATAGTTATAAATATTGCTAGAAATAAATAAATCTGTACTTATCTATCCGGATAACCCTGATGTCGTCAGCAATCACGGGACTCCGAATCAAAAACGTATCTTCTGATCCACGGATCTCTATCACGTTCTTCTACTTGAGTGTCTCGTAACGCCCCATGAGAACAACAAACTTTTTGTGGGCGTATATGCACCATCAATAATCATGGTAGCAAATGTATTTCATAAATCTCAGCTACGACCGATTTTACACATCCTAAACATGAGTGTCTCGTAGCATCTCACGAGGACAACTAACTTTTTGTAATAAAGTCTTACAAAACTCCTCTCGCTTTTTAGGGGTCCTTGATACTAGGACTAACCTGAGTTATGACTTGTATACAACGGTTCCTTGTTCAACGAGGCGATGCAATAAGCGTTATCAAGGAGGTGAAGGGTTAATGGCTAAAAGCCATTAGCGACTAACATTCCTTTCTCCAAGTCTTCTACAGCCAGCCTCCATAATAAAGTACACATTATACATACGAATATATGTGTATACATGATAGAAATTAATAAGTACACATACTAAGTCAAAAAGTATACATTCATGGACTTACGTTACAATAAACGAAGCTATATGCAAAACAACACTTACGTAATGTACGTAGAAATAAACTGTCTTGAAATATATTCAAGACATCCTGGGCCCCTCCAAAAAAAGGAAAAATGGGGGGTCTCCCCTATCAGTACTACAATTTATCATCTATGATTAAGCGTGCCCACAATTCTTCAACCCTTTGGGCAGCTTGACATTCAGATCTTTCATAATTTGATGATTCTTTTGTATACCTCTGGCAACAGATATTCCCATGAGAGCTTTCAGACCAAGCTCTCTGAATAAGAATTTTTCCTCATCTTAGTAAGGGTGATATTAGACCTAAGGGGTCCAATAATATACCCACCAGTGACAGAAGTTTAAGTTTGGTCAACACATCTTCTCTAGCCTTCAGACTTTTCAAAGACAACTTGTCTGTATTAACATTCCAGATTAAACTAAAGCTTGTTTCTTTAGGAGATCTAGATTTTTCAGAAAGGCGCTGCTCCAGTACCCTTTGAAGTCTTGCATTGTTGGAATTCAATGCTTGCAGTGATAATTTGGCCTTTTCCCACTCTACATCTGCAGTATTGCATATATCAAACTGTTTCTCTTCAATGGTACAAGCATCCAAAAAATTACCCACATGAACATTCTCCAATATTTCAAGATAATAAGATACAGTTATTTAATTCTGTCAATTATGACGCCAATCCTCAAAGTGTAAAACACACTTTTCATCAATTAAACGACACTTTTAAGTCAGCAAAAGTAAATGGAAAATGTAATGGAAACCACACTGTTCCTCTAATAAACGACACTGTGCACCTAGCAGTAGGTGGGTCACTACCTTCTATTTATTTACGTAAACAAAGGAATCAATACGACATTCTAGACAACATTAAATGGGAAATATGTAAACACACAAATCCCTAAAAACCACTGTTCACCCATCCGAAACTGGGTACGAATATTCAAATTACTTAATGGACCCTCAACTACGAAAGTATATTTCGTTTCCATAGAGAGAGAAACACTTTATCCACGCGGGAAAAAGATAATCATATTTATTTCAACAACAACTTTAATTTCAAAGTTATATTCGCAATATTCTTGCAAATCATGCAATGCTCCTCCCTTTTTTCTCGCTGAAATATGGAAAATTTTAACCATAGAGTTTAACACTAACTTCTTACAAGGCGGGAGTTTATCTAAAATGTACACTATTTTCACCATTACCACATCAATTCTCATCCGGTTCAAAGGACCAAATGCTGTGGAGGATTTCCTGTGTGTTAATACCCTTCACTCTTATAACCCCCTAAATTCGGAAATCCTGACACGGCTTCAGTAGAGGCCTACCACGATCTCAAAATTAAATCCTCTACCAATAATATATAATTAATATTACATGCATAGACATACATGCAAATATTTTAAAAGGGGGTTTATGAACTGCTGATATGTGAATATTTAAATAAACTCTCCTCACCTTAAATTAAAACTTCCTCATACAGAATAATAAATTTTCTAACATACATTCTACTTACAAGTGTTCAATTAAATGAGCTCATTCTGTCCCTCACACGTAGTTATAAATATTGTTAGAAATAAATAAATCTGTACTTATCTATCCGGATAACCCTGATGTCGTCAGCAATCACGGGACTCCGAATCAAAAACGTATCTTCTGATCCACGGATCTCTATCACGTTCTTCTACTTGAGTGTCTCGTAATGCCCCATAAGAACAACAAACTTTTTGTGGGCGTATATGCACCATCAATAATCACGGTAGCAAATGTATTTCATAAATCTCAGCTACGACCGATTTTACACATCTTAAACATGAGTGTCTCATAGCATCTCACGAGGACAACTAACTTTTTGTAATAAAGTCTTACAAAACTCCTCTCGCTTTTTAGGGGTCCTTGATACTAGGACTAACCTGAGTTATGACTTGTTTACAACGGTTCTTTGTTCAACGAGGCGATGCAATAAGCGTTATCAAGGAGGCGAAAGGTTAATGGCTAAAATCCATGAGCGACTAACATTCCTTTCTCCAAGTCTTCTACAGCCAGCCTCCATAATAAACTACACTTTATACATACGAATATACGTGTATACATGATAGAAATTAATAAGTACACATACTAAGTCAAAAAGTATACATTCATGGACTTACGTTACAATAAACAAAACTATATGCAAAACAACTCTTACATAATGTACGTAGAAATAAACTGTCTTGAAATATATTCAAGACAGTTGCAACAAAACTAAGGATGATAATGAATGAAGGTATATTTTCAAGTAATTAAAGAGAAATATGTTTACTTTCACACCCGAAGAAGTTAGGAAAAAAATTCTTGAAAATTATTTATTAGGTTAAGTTTGTTTAGGCTAGTTCTCATTGAGATGAGAAATGATCTGATGAGTGAAATGATTATTTTGGTAAAGTTAAATATTTTTCACTTGTATATTAATTTCACATGTACTGAGTGTGAAAGTAAATATTTAATGTAGTCCATGTGACAGCGTGTTCCAAGTTTTTCAATCCAATATTAGATATTTTGTTTCATGGAGCAACTGGAAAAGGGTATATGGAGTGTTGTGTGACAGGAGGATAAATGTGAAACTGAAGGGAAAAGTGCATGAAACTGTAGTGAGACCTGCAATGACTTATGGAGCAGAGAACTGGCCCATGAAGATATCTTTCGAAAAGAAGATGGATGTGACAGAAATGAGGATGCTTAGATGGATGGTTGGAATCAAAAGA
Organism: Halocaridina rubra; assembly: GCA_037179515.1. NCBI lineage: Eukaryota > Metazoa > Arthropoda > Malacostraca > Decapoda > Atyidae > Halocaridina > Halocaridina rubra. The sequence continues at coordinate 2,858 of JAXCGZ010012521.1, read as the reverse complement.
AATGATAGGCTTAGGAACGATTTAGTAAGAGGAACAACTAAAGTTATTGAAGTGTCTAAGAAAATCTAAGGATGACGTCGAATATAGAAATCATTGGAAATGACTTTCCAGAAATAGTGACCCTGCATAAGAAGGAAAAGCTGTAGTGGAAGAAGAAGAAGAAGAATATATTATTTCATGGGACAACCCTATCCTATCCATCTTAACCTCCTATTATACGTAGACAAGTACTTGTACACTTCATAAAAGACATAAAAAACTAGAGAAGGATAATACTATAAAAAAAAAAATACTTTCATTACAATAATCATTGCCTTTCCGAACTGGGTTTGAACTAACCTTTACCAAATCTAAATTTAAAATGAAACTTGAAAGCTCCTACAGTGCCCATCGTATTTTCGTCCATTTCCGTTGCTCATGAATCTCTTCCATGACCTCAGTTGCTCATCCTCTTGATTGTTACCCCACACTATATCATCTGCATGGCTAATATTGACCTTTAAAAATTCAATTAATTTACTATTACATTTATATCAATATTTAATGTACATATAATTGAAGGCTTTATATTCTTTAATATCTTATTTATGTCCTTTTTTATTGTATTTTTATGATAAAGGCCTCAGTGTAGTTTTGCATCATTAATGGTTTTGATAAAGGGAACAAGTTGTAGATATCAAAGTTCTATTTTTCAAAGTGCAGTATTTACAAAATGCTATCATTGTCACTAGCAACTGCTTAAATGTACAGAGGTTATGTTAATGAAGTATGTAATATCACTGAACTTTGCTTTTTTTTGTACTTACAAAATGAAAAAAAATGAAAAAATCTGATATATATATATATATATATATATATATATATATATATATATATATATATATATATATATATATATATATATATATATATATATATATATATATATATATATATATATATATATATATATATATATATATATATATATATATATATATATATCAGATAAACTACCAGCACTGTAGTTAAGATAAGAAAAATCATATATAAAATGTATCATATCATATTTCAGTTGAGAGTGTAATTATGTGTATTTTATAGAAGTACTTAAGTTGATTGTGTAATTAGCCTTTGTGTATTGTATTGATGTTGGGCTGTATATATTTCATCTCTGGTCATACAATTTTCTTATTTTGCAGGTGTCTTTCCAAGGATAAATTAATATCAGTATGAGGTTCTTCTTCTTCGTCTACATCTATTCCCACTTTTAAGTGGATTCAGTATTTCTGGCCAGTGTTCTCCATATGTTTCTGTCCCATACCTTATCACCCAACAAACCTTTAGACCTCATGTCGTCATTGCTGCAATCCATCCATCTACGCTTTGGTTTCCCCCTCCTTCTCCTACCCTGTATAACCATTTCAATCACCCTCCTCCCAACATACCATTCATCCCTCCTAACGACATAACCATACCATCTTAGTCTGCTTTCTTGTATCTTATCTGATATTTCTCTAACTTTTGAGGTACCTGTAATTATCTCGTTTCTGATCTTATTGCTTCTTGTCGCCCCACACATCCATCTCAACATCCTCATCTCTGCCACATCCAGTTTTTTCTCTTGTGTCTTCTTTATTGCCCATGTCTCTGCTCCATACATCATCGCAGGTCTCACAACTGTCTTATGCACTTTACCCCTCAACTTAATCCCTATTTTCCTGTCGCACAGCACCCCAGACACTTTCTTCCAGTTCTTCCATCCCGTTTGTATTCTGTGGGTAATTTCTGAGTCTAGGTCACCATCCTCTGCTACTGTTGATCCCAAATACATGAACTTTTCAACTCTTTTCAACCCCCCCCCCTGCAAATTGACCTCCCCATCCTCATCATCTCTCAACCTCAAGTACTCTGTCTTCTTCCTGCTGATTTTCAAGCCTCTATCTTCCATCACTCTTCTTCACTCCTCAAGCTTCTCCTCCACTACCTCTCGTCTGTTGATACACAGTACAATGTCATCTGCAAAGAGCATACACCATGGTGACTGATCTCTAATACCCTAGGTTACTACATCCAAGACCAGATCAAATAGATATGGACTCAAAGTAGACCCTTGATGCAGACCAGCATTTACTGAGAGACTTTTCGTCAAGCCCACACTGCTCAAATTTCTAGAAGTCTTCAAAGTGTCACGAGCATATTTCTCTGAAAAGAGCTGAGACATTATACAGTACAGTACTGGTATCTGCATTGATTAGTGATTACCTAATTGTGATTACCTAATTGTGTTTACGGGAAAGAGCCCAAAGCTCGTATCTTCCCGTCTCCTGATCGGTTCCATTTTATACTTAGTGATACTTATCATACCTGTCCTTAAAGCTATGGATTGAGATAGCATTAACTACCTCCTCGCTTAGCCAATTCCAATTATCAACTACTCTTACTCTGAAAAAGTATTTCCTTACATCCTGCAAAGAAGTTTTCTTACGAAGCTTCAAACTATGACCTCTAGTTCTAGAGCTTGCCATATCAAAATATCGATCCCTATCCACTCTATCATAACCATGAAGGAATTTAAAGACTGTCACCATATCTCCCCTCAATCTTCTAGCTTCGAGTGATGGTAAGTCTAATTCCCTCGGCCTCTCATCATAACTGAGATTGTGTATTTCTGGCACCAGTTTCATGGCATGTCTTTGAACTTTTTCAAGCTTAGCTATGTGCTTTTTCAAGTGCGGATTCCAAAATGGGGCTGCATATTCGAGTTTCGGCCTCACATAGGTTACATAAATATTTCTGAACATTTCCTTGTCCATGTGCCTGAAGGCTACCCTTACATTTGATAAGAATGCATATGCTGCCCTTACTGTTGTTGTGTT
>JAXCGZ010012520.1:7500-15000 GCA_037179515.1 Halocaridina rubra | reverse complement strand
TGTAGAAGATTATTGATGAAGAGAAGGAACAGAGTAAGTGAAAGAACAAAGCCCTGTGAAACTGAGAAAGGGCTAGATATCGCACCATCATCTACTACAGATATAAAATTGTCAGTAAGAAAACTGGAAATCAGAGAACAGAAAGAAGGGGTAAGGCCATAGGCAGGAAGTTTGGCCAACAGAGCCTTGTGCCAGACTCTATCAAAAGCCTTAGAGATGTCAAGGGCAACGACAAAGAATTCCCCATAGTTCCTCAGTGAAGATGGCCATACATGACTAAGATAGGACAGGAGATTACCAGTGGATCTTGCCTTGCAGAAGCCGTACTGGTGATCGGAGATAAGTGAGATAGATTCAAGATATTTCAAGAAGTGAGCATTGAGCAAAGTTTCAAAAACTTTAGCAATAGAGGAGGTTAGGGCAATAGGTCAGTAGTTTGAAGGAATAGAGCGGTCACCCTTCTTAGGAACAGGCTGAACTAGAGCATGCTTCCAAGATGAAGAATAGATACTGGTTGACAGAATGAGGCAAAAAAGACACGGATGCCATCGTGTCCAGATGCCTTGTTCGTCTTTTGTGAGCAAAGAACCTTATGAAATCTGCATGAAGAAAGGATAAGGGAGGGCATAGGGTTAGAGAGGGGTGAAGACTGAGGAACAGGTGCTCTGGAATCGTTTATAGGAGAGTTGGCAAAGCAATGAGAGCCAAAGAGAGTGGCTTTGTCAGTGGGAGAGCAAGCTATAGAACCATCAGAACGAATGAGAGGGGGAAAGCTTGAGTTACAGAAGTTTTTGGAGAGGTTTTTGGCTGAGGACCAGAAGCATTTGTCAGTGGGAGAGGAGTTAAGGTCATCAACTTTCCTTATTATAAACGAAGATTTAGATGTTCGAATCTGAGCTGTACAGCGATTCCTAGCTACAATATAAGCAGAGTGAGTTAAATTAGAAGGAGAGGCTAGGTAAGATCGGTGAGCCCGATTCCTGGGCTGGATAGCCATGGAGCAGGCATGGTGAAAGCAAGGCTTAGGGGGATAGAAAGTTTTTGTAGAAAAGGGGATGTATGCCTCCATTATTGCAGTCATGATCTTGGCAACTTTTAGAGCTACCTTATTAGGGTTGCGTGACAGAAAGCAGTGGCCATATGTATGTATGTATATATATATATATATATATATATATATATATATATATATATATATATATATATATATATATATATTATATATATTGTAACGACTGTAGTTACTTCACTACTTCAAACGGAAAGCAAGAGTTACTTTACATAATATATAAAAGAGGATGTTCACCAATACAAGCAGAATATTGAACTGATATAATTTTCAAATTCAGGGTTATTTATATGTACAGATATTTCAGTGGGAGGAGTTACAAACAACCCAAGAGTAATTATTGACCCATTAAATACAACTTTAAAATAATTTAATAATTATTTGACAATTACCTATTTACAATAATTACATATTTTGATAAAAAATACTATTTACAATATGTACGTTTGTACAATGCTCCCCCCTTTGAAGAGACTAAAGGACGTCCTGCCCTAGAGAAACGAATAGGAGGAGGATCATCTTCTTGAAGGTAGGCGACTTTCAAGCGGTCAATGGATATCCACTCCTCAGTGCCACGGATGTTGAGTAGGAATGCTTTGAACGTCATCGTATGACTCTATACGGTTCAGTGTAAGGAGGTGTTAGAGGCGTCTGATGACTATCCGTTCTGATGAAGACGTGGGTCGCTGTGTTGAGGTCTCGTGGAATGAAAATTTTTCTGTTATTCTGGTATGTTTGTTTTCCAGGTGTGTATTTTCCAACTATCTGGTGGAGACGATCGTGATCTTCATGGTGATTGTTGTTTGGGAAAAACTCTGCAGGTACCACCAAGGGGTCGCCATATACCATCTCGGCTGAGGATACGTTAAGACCTTCTTTGGGAGTAGTTCGGAGTCCAAGGAGTACCCAAGGTAGTTGATGTGTCCAAGAATTGCTTGTGCAGCGGGTGATGAGGGCTGCCTTTAGTGTTCTGTGCATGCGTTCAACCATGCCGTTGGCTTCTGAATTGTAGGACGTTGTGTGATGGCTTGTGGAGCCAAGGAACTGACTGAGAGTTCCAAAGTGGGGATGTAAATGTGGAACCCCTATCTGATGCAATATGTTAGGGGATGCCAAATCTTGATATCCAGGCAGATAAGAAGGCAGAAGCACAGAAGGAGGCTGTGGCCTCTTTCATGGGCACTGCCTCGAGCCATCGGGTTGAGCGGTCCACTATTGTGAATATGTATTTGTTGATTTTCTGATGGAGGAAGAGGTTCCACAATGTCAACATTGACATGGGAAAAACGTCTTTGTGGCTGAGGAAAATTACCCATTCCAGATTCAGTATGTCGGTGGAGTTTAGAAGATTGACATGACAAGCAGGAGCGGGACCAAGATTTAGCTTCTTTTGTTATGCCATGCCATATGAATTTTTTCTTGAAGAGCATAGCAGTTGACCGGCCGGAGGGATGAGAAAGTCCATGAATAAGTTGGAATATGTGTCGTCAATGAGGCTGAGGAATCCAGGGGTGAGGTCGTCCTGAACACACGTCATGCAAGATGGTGGTCCCTTGTTTGTCTATTGGTAAATCTTTCCATTGAAGAAATGTGAGTGCTGTACGACAAGATTGCGTTTCAGGATCTTGTATCTGTAGTTCTGCGAGGTGTCTGTAGTCAAGGCCAAGGCATATCGATGAAATAGTGTTTCTTGAAAGTGCATCAGTGACTGGATTCTTTTTTTTCGAGACATGTTGCAAAGTACAGTTAAACTCAGATATAGTAGATAGGTGTCTTTGTTGTCTTGCAGAACATGGATCTGTTCGCTTGGTAAAAGCGTGGACAAGTGGAAGGTGGTTCATTTGGATGGTAAATGAGATACCTTCGAGAAAATGCTTGAAGTGGCGGACAGCGGAATATATAGCAAGAAGCTCCCTGTCGAAGGTGGAGTAATGGGTTTCAGCAAGAGTAAGCTTTCTACTGAAGAAGGCGAGTGGTTGACAAACTCCATGATTAATCTGTTTGAGGACAGCTCCCACTGCAGTATTGCTGGCATCAGTAGACAAGATGAGAGGTAGACCAGGTGTTGGAAAGTTAAGATGGGCTGCAGCAGAAAGAGCATTTTTGGCAGCATTAAAGGCATCTTCTTGGGCAGGGCCCTAGGAATAGTGATTTTGGTTTTCCAGCCAGTGCTGTATATAGTGGAGTCATTATTAAAGCAATGTTTGGTAAAAAAACGATGGTAATAGTTGACCATTCCTAAAAAATTCTTGCAAGGCCTTGATAGTAGTAGGCTTTGGGAATGTCTGGACGACAGTTACTTTTTCTTGGAGGGGAAGGACACCCATGGAGAAGATACAGTGTCTCAGGAACTCTACTTCTTTGACTCCAAATACACACTTGTTGTGCCTGATGATGAGAACAGCAGAGCGTAGACGTTCAAGAACTTGGTGGAGGTGTTTGCTGTGGGTGTCATGATTAGGAGAGAAAACTAGGATGTCATCCACATAAGCAACACAGAAGGGTAGGTCACCCAAAATCCCATCCATCATGCATTGGAAAGTGGCTCCGGCGTTTCTGAGGCCAAAGCAAGAGCAGTTGAACGTATATGTTCCAAAGGGAGTGGTTATGGCTGTCTTGGGAATGTCTTCAGGATTCATAGGGACTTGATAGTAACCTTTGAGCAAGTCCAGTTTGGAAAATATCTTGGCCCCATGTAGGTATGTCGTGACATCAGCAATGTTAAGGAGAGGATAATGATCAGGTTCTGTCATCATATTCAATAGCCTGTAGTCACCGCAGGGTCGTGGTGTGCCGTCCGTTTTTATAACTATGTGCAATGGGGATGCCCATGGGCTGGATGCCTTTTGACATAGTCCCATTTCTTCCATTTTCTTGAAGACCTTTTTTGTTGTGGTGAGTTTTTCTGGACACAGCCGACGAAACTTTGAGAATACTGGAGGACCTGAAGTTCGTATGAAATGGAAAATACTATGACTTGCAGGTGTGCAGGAAGATAGGCGAAGTTCTGGTTTGAAAACTTCAGGATATGTAGACTGCAGGAAGGAGTAATCATCTTGGGCATTAGATATGTGAAGAGCGAGGTCAGCAGGTGCGGTAACAATGGCAATTGTTGATAAGGTGTTGGTGTCCACGAGGCGGCGATTGGCGACATCTACAAGGAGATGGAAATGTGCAAGAAAATCAGCTCCAATGAGAGGTAGAGAAACATCTGCAATAATAAATTTCCATGTGAAAGTTCTGTTGGCTAAGGGTAGCTGGAGAACTTTGTATCCATAAGTAGTGATGCGAGACCCGTTGGCAGCTACCAATTTGTTGTCAGTACCTGAACTACAACCACTGTGGACCATGGACTTCAGGATGAGAGACCTGCAGGCACCTGTGTCAACCAAGAATTTGATACCTGTAATGGAATCACTTGGAAGAAATCATTAATTGAGACAGAGGCCGATGCAGGCAGCGACGGCCTTAAAGCAAGTTTTTTGCCCATATACATGTTTTTTTTTGCAGTTTTTGGCAGCGTGACCAAAGCAGGCGTGATAGTAACAGAGTTTGGATGTGACATCCAGTCTTTTGTGAGAATATGAGGTAATTTCTTTAGCTCGAGGTCGTGTGAGGGCTTTGTTGTAGAATAATGATCGAGATGAAGATGTGGCAGCAGTGACGAATTCGTCTGGAGGGCTGGAGTACATGTGATTGATATTGGTAATGTTAGGAAGTGTGCTTGCATATATTGGTGAACGACTAGCTGCACTGTGTGCATCGAGAATTTTGTCTGCACGGGTTGCCAGAGCTGAATCATCGAAAGTTGGAAAATCTGTGATTGCAACACAGACATATTCAGGAAGACGCTGTAACCAAAGGGCGAGGCGTACATCTATTGTCTGACTGGTGCCCGAACTGTCGGGAGGAAGACGGGCAATAACTCTAATCTCAGCAAGTGCGTCTGAAGGGCGCTGATCACCTAGTGCCTATTTTGAAAGGTCAAATATAATTTTAACTTTTCTCTGGAGATAGAGAGAATTTCTTCAAGAGGAAGGCTTTCAAGTCCTGGTATGCGATGGCGTTGTCACCCTGGGATTACAACCAGTCTGATATCTGGGAAAAGAGTGTATCAGGAATGGATGATAAAACATGATCAGCTTGTGTTCCGGAATTTGTGAGCCTCTTTAAACGAAATTGTATTTCTGCACGTCGGAACCAGATGTGGTCGTCGATGGTGGAGAACGTCGGAGTTTGAGGTTAGCAATAAGGTCTGTTGACACTGTAGAATGTTTAATATCTGTCATGGCGTGGGTGAGAGATAGAAACACTCCGGGGTCACCAATGTAACGACTGTAGTTACTTCACTACTTCAAACGTTAAGCAAGAGTTATTTTACTTAATATATAAAAGAGAATGTTTAACAATACAAGCAGAATATTGAACTGATTTGATGATCAAATTCAGGGTTATTTATATGTACAGCTTTTTCAGTAAGAGGAGTTACAAACATCCCAAGAGTAATTATTGACACATTAAATACAACTTTAAAATAACTTAATAATTACTAAATTATTAACTATTTACAATATTACATATTTTGATAAAATATATTATTTACAATTTGTACGTTTGCACAATACTATATATATTATATATATATATATATATATATATATATATAATATATTATATATATATTATATATATATATATATATATATATATATATATATTATATATATATATATATATATAATATATATATATATATATATATTATATATATATTAATATATATATACTATATATCATATATATACTATATATACTATTTTACATATATTTATATATATATATATATATATATATATATATATATATATATATATATATTATTATATATATATTATATATATATATATATATATATATATATATATATATATAATATATATATATATATATATATATATATTTATATATAATATATATATATATATATATATATAATATATTATATATATATATATATATTATTAATATATATATATATATAATATTATATATATAATATATATATATATATGTATGTATATATATAATATATATATATATATATATATATATATATATATATATATATATATATATATATATATATATATATATATATATATATATATATATATATATTACAATTGAAAAAAGTCGTGATTTCTTAAAGAAATAAAAAAATATTTTTTCTTTAAATATAGGTTTTTTTTCATTAAAATCATCACTTGTTTACTCCATCACCCACAATGCTCCCCCAACAATGATAAGTGGGATAACAAGTAATATCTACAATTGTTCCTGTGGCATGTACAGCTTTCCCTCATCTTATATGGCTTTAATTAGAGTGGATTTGATTATTCATGGTTGAAAAATATAAAAAGCATATTTCACAATATTTTTTTCACAAATGATATAACAACTGCATCTCTGTATTTACATAAATTTAAATTGTATTTGTAAAAGTTCAAGTACAGAACAGTAATATAGCATAATTCAGAGCATGCAGGAGGTTATGAAAACATTATATGCACAGTTTAATAAAGCAAAGTTATATGAGGTTTGGGCTACATGGGGGTAACCAATATACGACAGGGTTCTGTTCTTGACAGCTGTCATAACCCAGCTTTTATCCCAAGCCGCAAAATACCTAAAAACAAATCTAGGTCCCCAATCAATGCTAAAAATATATCAGTAAACATGGAAACACAATCTAAGTTCTTAATCAAAGACATAAAAATAGCAAAAGTTCACTATACAGTATTGCTTTCCTTTACTACTGTGGTTGGCTAGCATCATCAGCCCATATCCAAGTTTAGGTCGAACGGCTTAACATAAGCAAATGAGCACAAGAACAATAATATGGCATATGAGGGGGAAGTAGGCAACACTTCTTCTTCCCCTATTTTGCTTTCTCCCAAATCAACAGTAGGCTCACTGGGATACACCATCGATGCTGATGATCCAGCCAAAGCACCAACAACTCCATTTTAATCATGTTGAATGAATGTATTTGCAGCAAATGAGCACGATATGCAATATTGCGTACGAGAGTGAACTGAGTGATGGTTTTTCTTCTCAGTCAAATGCCGTGTGATGACATAGACAACCTCAACAAACTTTTTCGCATAAAGTTTGTACTTAAGGCTATGTACTTGATATATTTTTCTATTCTATCTATCTACCTTGGCTGTCTCCCCCAATTAGGAGGTAGCCGACATAAAAAAGAGAAACAATAAGGGGATTACTTTGCTCTATGGGCAATGACGAGGGAGCCAGCGACCGTTCAGATGGCACTGCTGGAATGCCACAGCCCATCCTCCCGGCTCTCCCACAAATCTGTGTCGCTTCATAAATGCCAACTCCCCTACAGCCCCTACCACAGGGCTACCTTT
>JAXCGZ010012520.1:0-2500 GCA_037179515.1 Halocaridina rubra | reverse complement strand
GGGAATCTGTAATATGAACATAGTGGCATTCAGTTAGAATGCGTTCATTCCTAAGTATAGCAGATATAAGCTATAAGGTTGGGTTCCTTTTAACCTTCTGTGGTGTAGTGGTAGCGCCTTGACTTAGTAATCATAAGTCCAAGGTTCGAGTCCCGGTCGGGGTAAAAAAATGATTCATGTTTTCACATATGTAATGTGCTTATTTGAATATATATATATATATATATATATATATATATATATATATATATATATATATATATATATATATATATATATATATATATATATATATATATATATATATATATATATATATATATATATATATATATATATATATATATATATATATATATATATATATATATATATATATATATATCTATATATATATATATCTATATATATATCTATATATATATATATATATATATATATATATATATATATATATATATATATATATATATATATTTATATATATATATATATATATATATATATATATATATATATATATATATATATATATATATATAATCCTTTGCTTCTGCTACTGTTCTGAAAACTCCACCGAGTTTGTGTTTTTCTTTGAATATCTCACCTCGTGCCATGAGTCCTTGCTATCTTCTCACCCACATGCCGAAGTTCTTTACATTGGAGACTTCAATGTACACCACAGTGAGTGGCTTCATTCTTCTCACACTGATGTGGGAGGAAGCGAGACCCTTGCTTTCTCTAATACTCAAGATCTGGAGCAAATTATCAAACATCCTACTCGCATTCCTGATCGTCACGAACATGCTGCAAACACTCTTAACCTATTTTTTACTTCTATCCCTTCAAAACTACTATTATTCTGTGCTTTCCCCTCTAGGTAAATCTGATCACTCTATGATCTCTGTCTCTTCCACTTTTGCTCCCCCACCACCAATCACTCCTACTCAGCGCCAACTTTGTCACTTCGAGCGAATCCAACATGAAAATTATCTTAACTTTCTCTTTGACTTCCCATGGGATGACTAATGCTTTCGGTCCCGCAACCATGATCAGGTAGCTCTAAAAGTTGCCGAGATCGTGACCGCGGGAATGGAGGCTTACATACCCTCTTCTACAAAAACTTTTTCTCCCCCTAAACCTTAGTTTGACCGTGCCTGCTCCATGGCTATCCAGGCTAGGAATCAGGATCACCAATCTTACCAAGCCTCTACTTCCGATGTAACTCGCTCTGCATTTATTATAGCTAGGAATCGCTGTACTGCTCAGATTCGAAGGTCTAAGGCTTCCTTTATAAGAAGGAAAGTTGATGACCTTAACTCCTCTCCCACTGACAAATGTGTCTGGTCCATAGCCAAAAACCTCTCCAAAAACTTCTGTAACTCAAGCTTTCCCCCTCTCATTCGTTCTGATGGTTCAATAGCTTGCTCTCCCACTGACAAAGACACTCTCTTTGGTTCTCATTTTGCTTCAAAGTTTTGTCAGTGAAACACCATGGCTTCAGAGGAGGTAAATCAACAGTAACAAACTTACTAGAATTTTATGATGAGGTAGGTTGAATCTTTCAGGAAAGAGAGGGCTAGGCAGATTGCATATTCCTAAACTTCTAGAAAGCATTTGACACTGTCTCACACCGGAGACTTTTTAAGAAGCTGCAAGCAATGGCAAGAATAGTTGGAAATTTCTTGAAATGGATAAAAAAGATACTTAGAAGGAAGGGAACAGAGAGTTAGAGTAAGACACTCAGTGTCTGACTGGAGAAGAGATAATAGTGGGGTTCCACAGGGTTCAGGTTTAGGGCAACTTTTCTCCCTTGTATATGTGAATGACCTACCAGAGTCTATAAATTCATTCATGAATATGTCTGCAGATGAAACAAAGATTGTGAAGGAAGTAAGAAAAGAGAACAATGGTAGAGAACTTCAGGGAGATCTAAATAGTCTGCGTGAGTGGTCATATAAGTGGCTAATGAAATTCAATTTTTCAAAATGTAAGGTATTGAGAATGGATACAAGTGCAAGAAGGCTAAAGCTTGACTACTCGGTAGGAGAAGTAGAACTTCAAGAGACAGAAAATTTGAGAGATCTAGGAGTAAGCATACTTACCGATTTGTCTCCAGAAATGCACATAAATGGCATAGTAAGGCCAGCCTATGCTTTATTAGTATATGTAAGGGTAGCCATCAGACACATTATCCGTAAACACAATTAGGTAATCACAATTAGGTAATCACACACACATATATATATATATATATATATATATATATATATATATATATATATATATATATATATATATATATATATATATATATATATATATATATATATATATATATATATATATATATATATATATATATATATATATATATATATATATATATATATATATATATATATATATATATATTTGCATATATATATAAATATATATATATATATATATATATATATATATATATATATATATATATATATATATATATATATATATA
>JAXCGZ010012519.1:0-23976 GCA_037179515.1 Halocaridina rubra | reverse complement strand
TAACAGAAGGGGTGAAATTGCAAAAGTAATATAAAATCTAACAGAAGGGGTGAGCTTATAAAAGTAAGATAAAAGCTAACAGAAGGGGTGAAATTGCAAAAGTAAGATAAAATCTAACAGAAGGGGTGAGCTTATAAAAGTAGGATAAAAGCTAACAGAAGGGGTGAAATTGCAAAAGTAAGATAAAATCTAACAGAAGGGGTGAGCTTATAAAAGTAAGATAAAAGCTAACAGAAGGGGTGAAATTGCAAAAGTAAGATAAAATCTAACAGAAGGGGTGAGCTTATAAAAGTAAGATAAAAGCTAACAGAAGGGGTGAAATTGCAAAAGTAAGATAAAATCTAACAGAAGGGGTGAGCTTATAAAAGTAAGATAAAAGCTAACAGAAGGGGTGAAATTGCAAAAGTAAGATAAAATCTAACAGAAGGGGTGAGCTTATAAAAGTAAGATAAAAGCTAACAGAAGGGGTGAAATTGCAAAAGTAAGATAAAATCTAACAGAAGGGGTGAGCTTATAAAAGTAAGATAAAAGCTAACAGAAGGGGTGAAATTGCAAAAGTAAGATAAAATCTAACAGAAGGGGTGAGCTTATAAAAGTAAGATAAAAGCTAACAGAAGGGGTGAAATTGCAAAAGTAAGTTAAAATCTAACAGAAGGGGTGAGCTTATAAAAGTAAGATAAAAGCTAACAGAAGGGGTGAAACTGCAAAAGTAAGATAAAATCTAACAGAAGGGGTGAGCTTATAAAAGTAAGATAAAAGCTAACAGAAGGGGTGAAATTGCAAAAGTAAGATAAAATCTAACAGAAGGGGTGAGCTTATAAAAGTAAGATAAAAGCTAACAGAAGGGGTGAAATTGCAAAAGTAAGATAAAATCTAACAGAAGGGGTGAGCTTATAAAAGTAAGATAAAAGCTAACAGAAGGGGTGAAATTGCAAAAGTAAGATAAAATCTAACAGAAGGGGTGAGCTTATAAAAGTAAGATAAAAGCTAGCAGAAGGGGTGAAATTGCAAAAGTAAGACAAAATCTAACAGAAGGGTTGAGCTTATAAAAAGTAAGATAAAAACTGACAGAAGGGGTGAAATTGCAAAAGTAAGATAAAATCTAACAGAAGGGGTGAGCTTATAAAAGTAAGATAAAAGCTAACAGAAGGGGTGAAATTGCAAAAGTAAGATAAAATCTAACAGAAGGGGTGAGCTTATAAAAGTAAGATAAAAGCTAACAGAAGGGGTGAAATTGCAAAAGTAAGATAAAATCTAACAGAAGGGGTGAGCTTATAAAAGTAAGATAAAAGCTAACAGAAGGGGTGAAATTGCAAAAGTAAGATAAAATCTAACAGAAGGGGTGAGCTTATAAAAGTAAGATAAAAGCTAACAGAAGGGGTGAAATTGCAAAAGTAAGATAAAATCTAACAGAAGGGGTGAGCTTATAAAAGTAAGATAAAAGCTAACAGAAGGGGTGAAATTGCAAAAGTAAGATAAAATCTAACAGAAGGGGTGAGCTTATAAAAGTAAGATAAAAGCTAACAGAAGGGGTGAAATTGCAAAAGTAAGATAAAATCTAACAGAAGGGGTGAGCTTATAAAAGTAAGATAAAAGCTAACAGAAGGGGTGAAATTGCAAAAGTAAGATAAAATCTAACAGAAGGGGTGAGCTTATAAAAGTAAGATAAAAGCTAACAGAAGGGGTGAAATTGCAAAAGTAAGATACAATCTAACAGAAGGGGTGAGCTTATAAAAGTAAGATAAAAGCTAACAGAAGGGGTGAAATTGCAAAAGTAAGATAAAATCTAACAGAAGGGTTGAGCTTATAAAAGTAAGATAAAAGCTAACAGAAGGGGTGAAATTGCAAAAGTAAGATAAAATCTAACAGAAGGGGTGAGCTTATAAAAGTAAGATAAAAGCTAGCAGAAGGGGTGAAACTGCAAAAGTAAGATAAAATCTAACAGAAGGGGTGAGCTTATAAAAGTAAGATAAAAGCTAACAGAAGGGGTGAAATTGCAAAAGTAAGATAAAATCTAACAGAAGGGTTGAGCTTATAAAAGTAAGATAAAAGCTAACAGAAGGGGTGAAACTGCAAAAGTAAGATAAAATCTAACAGAAGGAGTGAGCTTATAAAAGTAAGATAAAAGCTAACAGAAGGGGTGAAATTGCAAAAGTAAGATAAAATCTAACAGAAGGGGTGAGCTTATAAAAGTAAGATAAAAGCTAACAGAAGGGGTGAAATTGCAAAAGTAAGATAAAATCTAACAGAAGGGGTGAGCTTATAAAAAGTAAGATAAAAGCTAACAGAAGGGGTGAAATTGCAAAAGTAAGATACAATCTAACAGAAGGGGTGAGCTTATAAAAGTAAGATAAAAGCTAACAGAAGGGGTGAAATTGCAAAAGTAAGATAAAATCTAACAGAAGGGTTGAGCTTATAAAAGTAAGATAAAAGCTAACAGAAGGGGTGAAATTGCAAAAGTAAGATAAAATCTAACAGAAGGGGTGAGCTTATAAAAGTAAGATAAAAGCTAACAGAAGGGGTGAAATTGCAAAAGTAAGATAAAATCTAACAGAGGGGGTGAGCTTATAAAAGTAAGATAAAAGCTAACAGAAGGGGTGAAATTGCAAAAGTAAGATACAATCTAACAGAAGGGGTGAGCTTATAAAAGTAAGATAAAAGCTAACAGAAGGGGTGAAATTGCAAAAGTAAGATAAAATCTAACAGAAGGGTTGAGCTTATAAAAGTAAGATAAAAGCTAACAAGGGGTGAAATTGCAAAAGTAAGATAAAATCTAACAGAAGGGGTGAGCTTATAAAAGTAAGATAAAAGCTAACAGAAGGGGTGAAATTGCAAAAGTAAGATAAAATCTAACAGAAGGGGTGAGCTTATAAAAGTAAGATAAAAGCTAACAGAAGGGGTGAAATTGCAAAAGTAAGATAAAATCTAACAGAAGGGGTGAGCTTATAAAAGTAAGATAAAAGCTAACAGAAGGGGTGAAATTGCAAAAGTAAGATAAAATCTAACAGAAGGGGTGAGCTTATAAAAGTAAGATAAAAGCTAACAGAAGGGGTGAAATTGCAAAAGTAAGATAAAATCTAACAGAAGGGGTGAGCTTATAAAAGTAAGATAAAAGCTAACAGAAGGGGTGAAATTGCAAAAGTAAGATAAAATCTAACAGAAGGGGTGAGCTTATAAAAGTAAGATAAAAGCTAACAGAAGGGGTGAAATTGCAAAAGTAAGATAAAATCTAACAGAAGGGGTGAGCTTATAAAAGTAAGATAAAAGCTAACAGAAGGGGTGAAATTGCAAAAGTAAGATACAATCTAACAGAAGGGGTGAGCTTATAAAAGTAAGATAAAAGCTAACAGAAGGGGTGAAATTGCAAAAGTAAGATAAAATCTAACAGAAGGGTTGAGCTTATAAAAGTAAGATAAAAGCTAACAGAAGGGGTGAAATTGCAAAAGTAAGATAAAATCTAACAGAAGGGGTGAGCTTATAAAAGTAAGATAAAAGCTAGCAGAAGGGGTGAAACTGCAAAAGTAAGATAAAATCTAACAGAAGGGGTGAGCTTATAAAAGTAAGATAAAAGCTAACAGAAGGGGTGAAATTGCAAAAGTAAGATAAAATCTAACAGAAGGGGTGAGCTTATAAAAGTAAGATAAAAGCTAACAGAAGGGGTGAGACTGCAAAAGTAAGATAAAATCTAACAGAAGGGGTGAGCTTATAAAAGTAAGATAAAAGCTAACAGAAGGGGTGAAATTGCAAAAGTAAGATAAAATCTAACAGAAGGGGTGAGCTTATAAAAGTAAGATAAAAGCTAACAGAAGGGGTGAAATTGCAAAAGTAAGATAAAATCTAACAGAAGGGGTGAGCTTATAAAAGTAAGATAAAAGCTAACAGAAGGGGTGAAATTGCAAAAGTAAGATAAAATCTAACAGAAGGGGTGAGCTTATAAAAGTAAGATAAAAGCTAACAGAAGGGGTGAAATTGCAAAAGTAAGATAAAATCTAACAGAAGGGGTGAGCTTATAAAAGTAAGATAAAAGCTAACAGAAGGGGTGAAATTGCAAAAGTAAGATAAAATCTAACAGAAGGGGTGAGCTTATAAAAGTAAGATAAAAGCTAACAGAAGGGGTGAAATTGCAAAAGTAAGATAAAATCTAACAGAAGGGGTGAGCTTATAAAAGTAAGATAAAAGCTAACAGAAGGGGTGAAATTGCAAAAGTAAGATAAAATCTAACAGAAGGGGTGAGCTTATAAAAGTAGGATAAAAGCTAACAGAAGGGGTGAAATTGCAAAAGTAAGATAAAATCTAACAGAAGGGGTGAGCTTATAAAAGTAAGATAAAAGCTAACAGAAGGGGTGAAATTGCAAAAGTAAGATAAAATCTAACAGAAGGGGTGAGCTTATAAAAGTAAGATAAAAGCTAACAGAAGGGGTGAAATTGCAAAAGTAAGATAAAATCTAACAGAAGGGGTGAGCTTATAAAAGTAAGATAAAAGCTAACAGAAGGGGTGAAATTGCAAAAGTAAGATACAATCTAACAGAAGGGGTGAGCTTATAAAAGTAAGATAAAAGCTAACAGAAGGGGTGAAATTGCAAAAGTAAGATAAAATCTAACAGAAGGGTTGAGCTTATAAAAGTAAGATAAAAGCTAACAGAAGGGGTGAAATTGAAAAAAGTAAGATAAAATCTAACAGAAGGGGTGAGCTTATAAAAGTAAGATAAAAGCTAGCAGAAGGGGTGAAACTGCAAAAGTAAGATAAAATCTAACAGAAGGGGTGAGCTTATAAAAGTAAGATAAAAGCTAACAGAAGGGGTGAAATTGCAAAAGTAAGATAAAATCTAACAGAAGGGGTGAGCTTATAAAAGTAAGATAAAAGCTAACAGAAGGGGTGAAATTGCAAAAGTAAGATAAAATCTAACAGAAGGGGTGAGCTTATAAAAGTAAGATAAAAGCTAACAGAAGGGGTGAAATTGCAAAAGTAAGATAAAATCTAACAGAAGGGGTGAGCTTATAAAAGTAAGATAAAAGCTAACAGAAGGGGTGAAATTGCAAAAGTAAGATAAAATCTAACAGAAGGGGTGAGCTTATAAAAGTAAGATAAAAGCTAACAGAAGGGGTGAAATTGCAAAAGTAAGATAAAATCTAACAGAAGGGGTGAGCTTATAAAAGTAAGATAAAAGCTAACAGAAGGGGTGAAATTGCAAAAGTAAGATAAAATCTAACAGAAGGGTTGAGCTTATAAAAGTAAGATAAAAGCTAACAGAAGGGGTGAAATTGCAAAAGTAAGATAAAATCTAACAGAAGGGGTGAGCTTATAAAAGTAAGATAAAAGCTAACAGAAGGGGTGAAATTGCAAAAGTAAGATAAAATCTAACAGAAGGGGTGAGCTTATAAAAGTAAGATAAAAGCTAACAGAAGGGGTGAAATTGCAAAAGTAAGATAAAATCTAACAGAAGGGGTGAGCTTATAAAAGTAAGATAAAAGCTAACAGAAGGGGTGAAATTGCAAAAGTAAGATAAAATCTAACAGAAGGGGTGAGCTTATAAAAGTAAGATAAAAGCTAACAGAAGGGGTGAAATTGCAAAAGTAAGATAAAATCTAACAGAAGGGGTGAGCTTATAAAAGTAAGATAAAAGCTAACAGAAGGGGTGAAATTGCAAAAGTAAGATAAAATCTAACAGAAGGGGTGAGCTTATAAAAGTAAGATAAAAGCTAACAGAAGGGGTGAAATTGCAAAAGTAAGATAAAATCTAACAGAAGGGGTGAGCTTATAAAAGTAAGATAAAAGCTAACAGAAGGGGTGAAATTGCAAAAGTAAGATAAAATCTAACAGAAGGGGTGAGCTTATAAAAGTAAGATAAAAGCTAACAGAAGGGGTGAAATTGCAAAAGTAAGATAAAATCTAACAGAAGGGGTGAGCTTATAAAAGTAAGATAAAAGCTAACAGAAGGGGTGAAATTGCAAAAGTAAGATAAAATCTAACAGAAGGGTTGAGCTTATAAAAGTAAGATAAAAGCTAACAGAAGGGGTGAAATTGCAAAAGTAAGATAAAATCTAACAGAAGGGGTGAGCTTATAAAAGTAAGATAAAAGCTAACAGAAGGGGTGAAATTGCAAAAGTAAGATAAAATCTAACAGAAGGGGTGAGCTTATAAAAGTAAGATAAAAGCTAACAGAAGGGGTGAAATTGCAAAAGTAAGATAAAATCTAACAGAAGGGGTGAGCTTATAAAAGTAAGATAAAAGCTAACAGAAGGGGTGAAATTGCAAAAGTAAGATAAAATCTAACAGAAGGGGTGAGCTTATAAAAGTAAGATAAAAGCTAACAGAAGGGGTGAAATTGCAAAAGTAAGATAAAATCTAACAGAAGGGGTGAGCTTATAAAAGTAAGATAAAAGCTAGCAGAAGGGGTGAAATTGCAAAAGTAAGATAAAATCTAACAGAAGGGGTGAGCTTATAAAAGTAAGATAAAAGCTAACAGAAGGGGTGAAATTGCAAAAGTAAGATAAAATCTAACAGAAGGGGTGAGCTTATAAAAGTAAGATAAAAGCTAACATAAGGGGTGAAATTGCAAAAGTAAGATAAAATCTAACAGAAGGGGTGAGCTTATAAAAGTAAGATAAAAGCTAACATGTGGGGTGAATTTATAAAAAGATTAAAACTAACAGACGGGGTGATATTACAAAATAGGAGTGGAATGCCAACAGAATAAAATATGAATGACAAACCAATAGAAGGGGTGAAATTATGAAACATGAGATCAAAACTAACAGATGGGGTGAAATTATGAAACACTAGATAATAACTAACAAAAAGGGTGAAATTATGAAACAGATCATAATTAAAAGATGGGGTGAAATTATAATACAGGAATAAAAACGAACATAAGGGGTGAAATTATAAAAAGGCGATCAAAATTAAAAAGGAGTAAATTGATAAAACAGGAGATTAAACTAACAGAAGGGGCGAAATAATAACACAGGTAACGAGAGAGAGAGAGAGAGAGAGAGAGAGAGAGAGAGAGAGAGAGAGAGAGAGAGGAGAGAGAGAGAGAGAGAGAGAGAGAGAGAGAGAGAGAGAGAGAGGCTGCTAGTTGCAGCCAGCTGTGGTGTCATGCTGAAATATTGCAACAGGCAGCAAGGAAGATCAGAAGAGTAAACCAGAATAAATTATGTCGAAATAAGTGTAAACCAGAATAAATTATGTTGGAATAAGTGTAAGCCACAATAAATTATGTCGGAATAAGTGTAAACCAGAATAAATTATGTCGGAATAAGTGTAAACCAGAATAAATTATGTCGGAATAAGTGTAAACCAGAATAAATTATGTCGAAATAAGTGTAAACCAGAATAAATTATGTTGGAATAAGTGTACACCGGAATAAATTATGTCGGAATAAGTGTACACCGGAATAAATTATGTCAGAATAAGTGTACACCAGAATAAATTATGTCGGAATAAGTGTAAATCACAATAAATTATGTCGGAATAAGTGTAAACCAGAATAAATGTACATCAGAATAAGTTTATATTTATAAAAAAAATAAATCATACCTATGGGAACATACTACATCATTTTTCAAGAATGAATTGAAGAGATCTTCATCTTGAAAATAAAATCCACAGAGTCTCTGCTGACTGTGTACTCCTGACCACAGTGCCTTAAGGAGGGTTTACACGGTCAAACGGTTCGTCGAAGGCGGTTCGACAGACAAGTGTTTGAAGTGATGTTCGAACGTGTTTACGGGGTATTTGGTTGTCGAACACGTTCAACAAACGTGTTCGACAACCAAATACCCCGTTCACACGTTCGAACATCACTTCAAACACTTGTCTGTCGAACCGCGTTCGACGAACCGTTTGACCGTATAAACCCCCTTTTAATTCTTGGACCTGCAAATATCATGAACACGCTAACAAACAATAATAAACAAGATTTCACTTGAGTACAAAAAAAAAAAAAAAAGTTTGACTAGGAATAATACGAGACTGAAGGAGAGCAATTTCCTACAGTGATTTATAATTAATATATTAAACACGAATCTAAGATTTGATAGTTTTTTCTGACAAGAAAATTAATTATAGTGAATATTTAATTAGTTTAATCATAGTTAATAGGGGGGAAAAAAAGTTTAAATACTGGATTGTTCAAATAAAGAATTATAATAAAGTTCATTTTTTTTTTCAAATAAGCAAATATTTTAATGCAAGTTACCTTTTAACTAAATTTTGTTCTAATACTTATTAAAACTCACCTACCAAATAATGCTGTCCAGATACTGCACTGTTATAATTTACTTTTTTGACTAATGCTTTACAAATGTTGAAATTCAATGAAATTTACTTTTTGACTGATGCTAATGTTGAAATTCTATAAAATTTACTTTTTGACTAATGCTTCACAAATGTTGAAATTCTATAAAATTTACTTTTTGACTAATGCTTTATAACTGTTGAAATTCTATAAAATTTACTTTTTGATTAAGGCTGTTTAATTACAGATTTGTACAAAGAAAAATAGAAGGAATTATATACTTTCAGTACGTATTGTAAAACAAAGGGGGCCAATCATACTTGCAGTACATATTGTAAACAAAGTGAATTATAGCATGTATAATACTTGCAGTACTTATTGTAAATAATGAGGGTGAATCATACTTGCAGTACTTATTGTAAACAATGAGGGTGAATCATACTTGCAGTACATATTGTAAAACATGGATGGTAAATCATACTTGCAGTACTTATCGTGAACAAGGAATGAGAAATCCTACTTGCAGAATGAAATCCATTTTAACTACTCTCCGGAGATGACGACAACGTGTCTTAAGCGCAAACCTTGCTGGGCATCAGCTAGCTCCAGTACCACAGAGTCAACTAAATGGTAGGAACTATATGGCCCCTTGAGACCTGGGCATCACTGGATAAAATTAATTGTCATTAGTAATATGAATGAACTGGTTGGAGCTGGGAAATTAAGGTTGGATGCCCTTCCAAACGCCCTAATATTAGCTGGAGCTCGTATCTCACTGGCTAAAATTGTTATGAGGGATGTGGGAGAATCAATTCAATTGTAATCTTACGGACCAGCACTTGAGGTTCCCAATTAGTCAAAGTGCAATTTCTAGAATAATTTTCGTAACCATCTGTTTGGGAGAAGGGGTTTCAAGTGCTAATGGGGGGGGGGATTTGAAGTCGGATTGTTCAAGTGAGGAATAAGGACACAGTGCATGGAAGCATGAATTGAACCGTGGCCTTACAAAAAAGAAAAGAAAAATAGAGAGAGGAATGGCTACTCCAAGTGAGAAATTATATAGAGACATAGCAAGGAAAGACTTGTGGAAATGGGGAATAGTTTAAATCTGAGGGGCTACAAGTGAGAAGAGAAAGGTATTTTGTAGGAGGAGTATGAAGTGAGAGAAGAGGCAGTACTTCACAAGCCAAAGAAAAGAGGTAGGTACTTCAGCTTACACAAGAGGGAGGATCTCAATGTGAGAAAAGTTAGGCATCGTATGAGGAAAAGATGAGGAACTTGGGAAGTGAGGGATACAAAGTGAGAGAAAAGCAAGGAACCCCAGGTGAGGAAAATAGGATGGACTTTCTAAGTGAGAGAAAAGGGTGGGACTTAGATGTGGAGGGACAAGGGGAGGAGAAATTTAACTAAGGAAAGGGGCAGAATGGAAACTCCGTATACGAACACATATACCGAAAAGTCACGTCTGAGAAAGAACTCTTTGATAAATTTATAAACTATGAATGAGAAAGAAAAAGGGTATATTAGGAGAAAAGGTGAAAAACTAGACACACACTGAGATAATTCAGCAGCAGTGCTTAAAATTCTAATACAACCTAAAATATATATAAATAATAAGTCAAATATATACTTTTAGCAAGGGTGAAATAAGCACGTATATTCCCCCTCAGGACCAACAAAATTGAAAACAAGGCTTATGATAATGGTAAAAGAAGGAAAAAAAAATTAAGAAAAAGAAAATTGTAAAAAATAATATACACACAATGCACAGTTTTCAGAAAAACTGAAAAATATTATTTCAATTAGAAAATAATGAGTTGAAGACGGGATAGATACGAGCTGTCATCTCATACTTTTTTTTTTTTTAAATGACAGTTTACTTTTTAAGAATATCAATGCTAATTAACCTGTGGTTTGAGAAATTCATAGAGGTATCAGATAGTATATGAACTAATCAGCTCGACTACCACTATGATGTCAGTATTTCCCACTTGCCTATAAGGTCGCTAAACTTGACCAAGGCTCCTTCACTCATTTATGCTGAGGCATACTTATACTTCAATATAAAAATGCTTTTCAGTCTAATAAAACGAAATTTAGCTCACCAAAACGATACGAATTTACCAATTATGTAAACACAAACGAAATATAACGAGCGTATGTGAATATTAAAACAACTTCACAGTCCATTTGTATGATAAAAGAGTTGAGAGAGAGAGAGAGAGAGAGAGAGAGAGAGAGAGAGAGAGAGAGAGAGAGAGAGAGAGAGAGAGAGAGAGAGAGAGAGAGAGAGAGAGAGAGAGAGAAAAAAACTTTGGAAGTGGTAAACGAAAGAGAAAGGGTTCGCGCCCCGTCACGGTCTGAGGTTAGCAAAGGCATGCACTCAGCGTAAGGATTACATCTGCCAAAACAAGTCCTTCGCAAGAAGGCAACCGTCCTAGCCCTTGGTTGATAAGGGAGTCCGTGACGTAAAACCGGAACAGAGTAAAAAACGGGGTTTACAAGTGCAAGAAACGGTGGCTTTGGCAGATCCAAAGGCGAAGAATATAGGGGGAGGAGGATGAGGCGGAGAACAAAATGCGTGTCTGCTGTGAAAATGGGAGGTGAGGAGTGAGGAACTTTTGCATAAGAAGGGTAAAATAAAGACGAAGGTTAGCCCCATTTTGTGACTGTGGGGGAACAGCCGGATTTTTTCACGGCGAAAAAATTTTGACATGTAAACCGACGGACTAATAATAGGAACGAGGCGAAAGGGTGATACATGCTTACTGATAATTCTATGCTATAGGTTTACTTTCACACCCCCAACGCTTTACTGACTGATGAAAAACCAAATAAAAACGCGTGTCATAACTGCGGTAAAATTAACCTAACCTCACCTGCAGTTGCACTATGTATCAAAACAGTTGAAAATAAAATCACGAAGACACGATAATGGAATTAAGGTGGGGGTGTGAAAGTAAACATTGACCAATATAAGATTTCTAAGAGAACTATGTACTTATTGTTTGTGTACCACATAAGAGTACATAAATTGAAACACCCGATACAACTTATTAGTTGCTGGTCTAAGTGTCGAGGGATTGTGACCTGATTAATTTAAGAAGATATTTAGGACAACGGGTATATAGGGACGGGGGCATGAACTGAACAGACCTCATTACATAAGACGAGGTAGGAACGAATAATCCAAGTGAGAAATGATTGAGACATGGTGGAGGAGGTTAAAAGTGTCGAGGGATATGGTTTATGTTGGGTATTAATTGCATGCAGTGAAGAGTTTGTATGAGGGCAGTAGAGCTTGTGTTAGGGTAGGGAATGAAGTGTGTGAGTGGTTTCCAGTGAGTGTGGGACTGAGACAGGGATGTGTGATTTCACCATGGCTGTTCAATTTGTATATTGATGGAATTGTAAGAGAGGTGAATGAGCGAGTGCGTGGTCGAGGTTTGAGAATGGTAGATGGGGATGATAACGAGTGGGAGCTGAATCAGTTGCTGTTTGCAGATGATACTGTGGTGGTGGCAGATTCAGAGGAAAAGCTGTGTCAGTTAGTTTCAGAATTTGGAATGGTGTGTGAGAGAAGTAAGGTTCGAGTGAATGTGGGAAAGAGTAAGGTTATGAGGTGTACAAGAAATGAGGATGGTGCTGGATTGAATGTTATGTTGTATGGAGAGACACTTGAGGAGGTTAATCAGTTTAAGTATTAAGGCTCGGTCATAGCTGCAAATGGTGGAGTGGAAGCAGATGTGTGTCACAGAGTGAATGAAGGATGTAAAGTGTTGGGTGCATTGAAAGGAGTGATGAAAAATAGAGGGTTGGAAATGAATGTTAAGAAAGTTTTGTATGAGAAAGTGGTTGTGCCAACTGTGATGTATGGATCAGAGTTGTGGGGTATGAAAGTAAGTGAGAGACGGAAACTAAATGTGTTTGAGATGAAATGCCTGAGGAGTATGATTGGTGTATTTCGATTGGATAAGGTTAGGAGTGAAGTGGTGAGAGCAAGAACGGGTGTGAGGAGAGAAATTGCAGCCAGAGTAGATATGAATGTTCTGAGATGGTTTGGCCATGTGGAAAGGATGGATGATGAAAGGCTGCTGAAAAAGGTGATGAATGCGAGAGTTGATGGGAGAAATGCTAGAGGGAGGCCTAGGTTTTGATGGATGGATGGAGTAAGGAGAGCCCTGAATGATAGGAGGATGGATGTGAGGGAAGCAAGCGAGCGTGCTAGGAATAGGAATGAGTGGAGAGCGATTGTGACGCAGCTCTGATGGGCATCTGCTGTTACCACGGGGCTGCATCTTACAGAGGTAGCCCTGTGGTAGGGGCAGTAGTAGGAGTTGGCAGTTGTGAAGCGACACAGGTTGTGGAAGAGCCGGGAGGATGGGCTGTGGTACTCCAGTAGTGCCATCTGAACGGTCGCTAGCTCCCTCGTCACTGCCCATAGAGCAAAGTAATCCCCTTATTGTTTTCCTTTCTTGATGTCGGCTACCCCCCAATTAAAAGGTAAACAGCCATGGTAGATAGAAATTAATGCGAGGAGTGAGGTAGAACCAGCGTTTGGGCGAGGTAGCGTTTACTTTAGCCTTGACAAGAAACGAGGTAGGAGTGGCTAGGCATAGTCATAGATTTTATTGCCAAATATTTAGCTACTCGAAGCTAGAAATGATAAGAGGTGTGGCAGACAATGAAACTTGCGGATATGTGGAAAAATCTATAGGTGTGGAGCTAGGAAGAGGAAGGTAGTTTGTAGAGCACAGAGTAAAAGATGGTTACTTGTCAAGCTAAAGTAAAGTGGTAGCTACCTCAAAGTGAGGCAAATGGGAGGGTGTCCAAGTGACGGAAATGTGAGGAGCCCTACGTGAGGAAAAGAGGCGGGACTTGCAAACAGAGGTGAGGAGTTCCATGTGAGAAAAAAGGGAGGGATTTAATGTGGGAGAAATGAGAGAAACCTCAAGTGAGGAAAGGAGGTGCCTACCAATTGACGACACGGTGGTACTAAGTGAGGTAAAGAGGAGGGACATTCTTAGTGAGAAAAAAAAGGTGGGACTCAGATGTGATGAATGGCAAGGGGAGGGTGGTTATCTTTAATTATGGGGGGGGGGGGAATGGAAGCCCCATACACAAGTACATGTCAAAAAGTCACGCATGACGAGGGTCTCTTTGATACAAGTAACGGCTATGAAAACGCTTGAAGACAGAAGGATCTTGTAGGGCAGAGATGTCAAATCACTGAACACACCGAGACCGCTAGTCGACAGAGCTTAAAAATTTTAAACGACCTAATATAAGAATAAGGAATACGTCAAAATATACAATGCAAGGGGGATATGAACACGCACATTCCCCTCCAATAAAACTGAAAATAAAAATTATGATAAAACGAAAAAGGTCACAAAACAAAGAAAATCCTTTGATATGATACTGATAGTTTTCAAAAATCACTATACGATACAGAGTTAAATACTATCTGGGTTGCCGTGACAAAGTGGTAGCGTCTACGACTTTGAGGAGCCACGTCGACTGTTCGCGGCCCGCCACGGTATGAGGTTAGCAAGGGCATACCTGAACTCAGGGTAACAATCATACCTGCCAAACCAAAGTCCTTCGCAAGAAGGCACCGTCCTAGCCCTTTGTAGGAAAGGGAGTCCGTGACGTAAAACAGATCACAGTGTTAAATACTGTCTACTGTGCTCTGAAGATTCATGTTCATTCTGAAAATGCACGTTCATTCTGAAAATTCACGTTCATTCTGAAAATTCACGTTCATTCTGAAAATTCACGTTCATTCTGAAAATTCACGTTCATTCTGAAAATTCACGTTCATTCTGAAAATTCATGTTCATTCTGAAAATTCATGTTCATTCTGAAAATATGTTCATTCTGAAAATTCATATTCATTCTGAAAATTCATGTTCATTCTGAATATTTATGCTCATTCTGAAAATTCATATTCATTCTCATCGCTAACATGAGTGGTGTGAGATATTTGTAGTTCTTAAGCTGCAAGGGAACTAGCTAGTTCGACTTCTATCTTGCCTTCAACGTTTTCCCCTTTCATATGGGGTCGTTAAATAACCAAGCTTCCTCCACTCATTTCTGTTGAGCTATAGGTCCACTGTTGGAATACCGAAAAATTCAGCATAATTTGACTTAAAAAAAAAACCACACACAAGCGTTTATCAAGCTATAACTAGCTTGTGAGCGAATATTTAACCACCCTTCAGTTTATTTGTATGATAAAAAGAAGCGATTGATAGAAAGGAGAGAGAGAGAGAGAGAGAGAGAGAGAGAGAGAGAGAGAGAGAGAGAGAGAGAGAGAGAGAGAGAGAGAGAGAGAGAGAGAGAGAGAGAGAGAGAGAGAGAGAGAGAGAGAGAGAGAGAGAGAGAGAGAGAGAGAGAGAGAGAGAGAGAGAGAGAGTAATAATAATAATAATAATAATAATAATAAACCTTTATTTCCAATGTACATTGGGTATTCAAATAAAATACATATATATTCCAGATAGTCACAGGAGAGCCGAAGAAACCGTGGCTTTGGCAGATCCAAAGGCGTAGAATATAGGGGGGGGGGGAGGAGGAGAAGGAATTGGAAAGCAAAATGCAGTGGTTGATGTGAAATTGGGAGGTGAGGAGTAGGAATTTAAGCATAAGATGGGTAAAAGAGAGACGAAGTTGAGCGCCATTTTGTAACGGAGAAACAACCGGATTTTTCACGAACAAAAGTGAATCACTTGGAAATCGAAACCGACGGACTTATTATAGTA
Source organism: Halocaridina rubra (assembly GCA_037179515.1). Classification (NCBI taxonomy): domain Eukaryota; kingdom Metazoa; phylum Arthropoda; class Malacostraca; order Decapoda; family Atyidae; genus Halocaridina; species Halocaridina rubra. Next base: position 8,971 of record JAXCGZ010012519.1, on the reverse strand, counting down.
AGGTGACGAAAGGTTGAGTCATCCTCAATAAAAATTTATTGTTAAAAGTTTTTTTTTTTCGCACCCCAAAGGATTTTGCAACTGACGAAATACCAAAGAATATATACTGGTATCCTAACTAGGATACACCTTATCTCATCAGATCTAAAATTTACGCTATATCAGAACATTTGCTAAATCGTTGTTCCGGTTTTACGTCTCGGACTCCCTTTTCTACCAAGGGCTAGGATGGTTGCCGTCTTGCGAAGGACTTGTATTGGCAGGTGTAATCGTTACCCTGAGTGCATGCCCTTGCTACCCTCAGACCGTGATTGGGCGCGAACCCTCAGAGTCGCGGACGCTACCGTTTGAGCCACGGTGACTATTTGCTAAATCGTTAAAGAACGATGATAGAACTATCTAGGGCGTGAAAATAAAAAATTTAGCATATTAATGAAGATTAATATTAAATCTAACTCTATACTTTCAGATAAAATTCTTAATATGAGGCGTATATTAACTCCGATACATCCGATTCAGCTTACTAGTTGTTGGTCTAAGGCCCGATTTCTTAAAGTAAAACAGTGTAAACCTAGGATACCATGTTGTTAGTTAGCTAGACACACACAAATGGATTTCATAAACCCATCTGATGCGGTTCTGTGTATGGCTAGGATCCCCCATGGTCCGATTTCTTAAACAGTGTAAACCTAGGATACCATAATGTTAGTTAGCTAGACACACACAAATGGACTTCATAAACGCATCTGACGCGGTTCTATGTATGGGCTAGGATCCCGTACGGGATCCTAGCCATACACAAAACCGCGTCAGATGCGTATATGAAATTAATTTGTGTCTAGCTAACTAACAATATGGTGTCCGGGGTTTACACTGTTTAAGAAATCGGGTCTAGTGCGAGGGACTCAGACTTGATCAGTCAGAGTAAGTCAGGACAACCGGTGTATGGGCACAGGGGCATGACCAGATCGCTTTGTACAACATACGAGGGAGGAGAAATGATGATAGATTTCGTAGAAGGGGATTTAGATGGGCGAGAGATTGGTTGGTTTGGTTTCGGTTTTACGTCACGAACTCCCTTTTCTACTAAGGGCAGGACGGTTGCCTTCTAGCGAAGGACTTGTTTTGGCAAATGTAATCGTTACCCTGAGTGCATGCCCTTACTAACCTCAGTCCGTGACGGGGCGCGAACTCTCGACCTGCGAGAGATAATACTGGGTATCGATGAGCTTATAAACAGGATTGTGTTGAGATATTCTTTGATATCAGGTCATAAGGAAACTAAATGATTAGACTACTCCGTTGCTTTCTGCTTTCCCCCCCTTTCATAAGGGGTCGCTAGACTTGACCAAGCCTCCTTCACTAATGATTAAGCTGAGTTGACTACAGGTATACCGAAATTTAGTAGAAATTTACTTCAAATATAATGAAAGTTTCCTTACCAAACCGATACGGACTTGCCAGTTATCTAACTGAAAACAAGCATTTTTCTAGATAAAACAACCGTACAGCCTATATATAATAAAAAGATGATTGAAATTGAGATTAAAAGAAAAAGAAACATACAAGGAGATATAGATAGATAGACAGAGAGATAGATATAGATAGATAGAGAGAGAGATACATACGTACAGAGATAGATAAATTGTTACGGTACTTCAAGAAACAAAGTGCGTGCGAGGAACTTTGCTGGTTGGCAAACGAAAGAAGAAGGGTTAAGAACTCGAAAAAAAAAAATCAACATTTTAGCGAAAAAAAAGTGGGGGGGGGATGAGAAGTGGAATCACAGGGAAGCCGAAGAAATGGTGGCTTTAGCAGATCCGAAGGCAAGGAATATTGGAGAAGGAAGTGCAAAGCAAAAAAAAAACATGGCTGCTGTGACGTTGGGAGGTGAGGAGTGAGGAAATCGGGCATTGAGAGCGGGACAGTGGAGACGAAGGTTGGCGCCATTTTGTAATTGTTGGGAACAGCCGGATTTTCAGCAACGAAACGAATTAATTTTGACATTCAAACCGACGGCTGATAACGTGAAAGAGGCGACTGGGTGATGATACATACTGGTAAATTTATGCTAAATGTTTACTTGCATACCCACAAAGAGTTGTCAATACACGAATTATGTAACGTCACAACTCGCGTCCTAACTTGGGTAAACTGACCTAACCTAGTATTAAACAAACAAATAAACAAACAAACATTTATTTCCATTTTGTACAATGGTTATTCAACATTAATAGTAACTTATAAGTAGACATGTAATTAAACTAATAAATAAGAGGGTAATACATATAGTTAAATTAAATGTAGCTTTCATAGAAAATAATAATGCTGTAATAAAAATGTTAACAATAATGTTAATAATAAAGTAGTAAGTATGACACTAGATACAGGATCGTTATTATCGGCATCATTTCCATATTTGTTTTCCTTACACTGAGAATAATTAGTTCTTAATGAGCAGCAACTATTTGTCCAAAAGAAAACTATATAGTTTGCCTTTGAAAGCTTTGAAGGAGGATGCATTTTTAAGATGCTCTGGAATATTATTCCAGAATGTTGGCCCTTTGATAGTGATCATCTTTGAACCTGTTTCTGCGTTTGTTCTGTGAATAAAGAGCTCACTGCTCTGTCTTGTGTTGGTTCCCCTTATATCCCTGACTGTTTTTAAATTAAATAGCCAGATAGGATAATGATGGTCCAAAATTTTGAATACAGAAACATAAATAGCATAAGCGACCTTGTTTTCTGCCCGCAGCCACCCAAGTTTATTGAGAGCTGGTGTGATGTGGTCATATTTTTTTAATCCTCCCAGGGCAACTCGAGCTGCAAAATTAATAAGCTTCTGTATTCTGTTTATCTGAGTCTTAGTGATAGCTCCCCAAACAGTTGTGCAGTAATTAATGTGACTTAGGGCTAGAGATTCAACAACATTTATTCGAGTGGTAGTCTCAGAATTGTCTTTTATACGTGATAAGTACATTAATGTTCCTGTAACCTTTTTGCATACTTTATCTATGTGGGAATCAAACAACATGTGGTTATCAAAGTGAATTCCTAGGTTTTTGACTGTTTTGCTAGGTGTGATAATATTGTCGCAAAAATTAATTGTTGTGTTTTCTGGAATTTGTGCTATGTGGAACCTTGAACCAATAAATATGCACTGTGTTTTACTTTCGTTAATTAACAGCCCAATTTCTTGAAAATAGGTTTTAATTTTTGACAGAGTGTTTTCTGCTCTTAAAGTTAGCTCTGGGAGATTATTAATATCACCACTAAGGAGTAGTTGAGTGTCATCTGCATATTGTACGACTAGACAGTCAGAAATGAAAGAAGATATATCATTTACGGAAATGGAGAAGAGGACTGGACCAAGTACTGATCCCTGTGGAACACCAAATGATAAATTTTTGGCACAGAGATAATGTTGTTAAGATGTATAGACTTTACGATTAGATAGATACTCGCTAAACCAGCTTGGATCAATATTTAAGTTAGTACATTTACATAAAAGAATTTCATGGTTTACACTGTCGAAGGCTTTTGATAAGTCCAATAATACAAGCAGAGATATGTTTTTTTTTCATATCTATATTATTATAGATACTATTCGAAACTTTAAGCAGTGCAGAGTCCGTCGAGAGTTTTCGTCTGAAACCATGTTGGTTAATCGTTAATAGTCTATTTGACTCTAAATGTGACATAAGTTGGCATGCAACAATGTTTTCTAATATTTTAGAGAAAATGGGTAGCAGGGAAATGGGACGATAGTTTGTCACATCTTCTCTGTCCCCCTTTTTATGCAGAGATATTACATGTGATATTTTCCAAGAGTCAGGAAACTTTTTAGTAACAATGGAAGTGTTCATAATAGTTAGAATATAGAATGCAATCATTTCAGTTCATCTTTGATGAACTGAAATGGTATACCATCTGAACCATAAGAGCCAGAGTTTCTTAGGCTCTTTATGGTAAGAATTAGGGTAGCACAATCGATAGGATTTATCTTGAAGTACTCTCTTGTGTTTACACTGGAAGAATTGTCATTTAAGCAATTACTCATATTCAATGAGTTGATGTTTTCTTGAGTTTTTTCATATGTATTTTTGCCAACGTTAGCAAAATAGTTATTAAAGTTTTCCGCTTTGTCTTTCAACTCCGTAATATTTTCATAACTTTCTGAGGTACTCTTTTCATTTGGTATCATGCTTCTTATCACTTTCCATGTTGCTGCTGTATCATGTCTAGAGTCATTAAATTGTTTTTTGTAAAAGTCTTTTTTACTTACACTGATGAGATATCTGACACGTTTCTTTTCTGTTTTATAACGTTCTCGGAGAGTCATATCATATCTATTCATTTTTAGCTCTTTTTGTATTTGATTTCTGATTTGCATTGCCTCTTTGATGTCATTAGTTAGCCAGGGGGCTGAGGGGCGGGTTATTTTTCTTGTTACAATGGGTGCACAACTATCTAAGCATTCAAGGAAGACTTTTGTTAAAATCTCAACCTGCAAATCGACGTTATCTGTGTATTTAATTCTATTAAGTGCATTTGTGTTGTTGATTAATGTTTCACAAAAGATATCAGGGGAGTAACTTTTTAGACACCGGAATGTCTTGAAGAGAGGCTTCCTTTTGGGCTTGTTTATGTTTAGCATAGCAATGTTCAGCTCGTGGTCTGCAATTGGGCAGGGAACTACGTCCCAATAGGGTATAATTTCCTCTTTAGTTGTTATTATCAGATCTATAAGAGTCCTATAATTAGGGGTTATGCGGGTCGGTTTTGTCACTATTTGTGTTAACTTCACAGTGTTGATCACCCTTTTCATTTTGTTATCTGCTGAGAGCAAGTCATCATTATATTCACCAAGTATGTATATGGGTTTATGGCGCACACAGATATTTCTGAATGTTTCTAGAAGATGATTGAATGAACTGGTAGGTGCTTTAGGGTGACGGTAAACACACCCTACAATGAAAGATGGAAGTTTCTGATACTGCACAGTGATCCATAAATCTTCGAGCTCCTCAGTTTTTTTTCTAAACCTGTGGTTATTTCTGATGCACTAAGATAATTTCTAACATAAATACAGACTTCACCCCCTCGGCCATGGTCATTGCGAGATATTTCAAACTCTGGGATATTCACATATGTATTTTCAGTTGTAGGAGGAAGCCAATTTTCACGTACACAGAGGATGTCTATATTGTAGTCTTATGTTAGCATTATTATATCCTCAAAATGAGCGAGCAGGGACTGAGCGTTCACATGTACTAATGTTACATTCTTACCATGTTGCATTAGGGTGGTATCCATAGTCATAGTTGTAGTTTCGACTGTGTGATTCTGCTGGGAATTCATCATTGTAGTGTGTTCTGGGGTTAGCCCATGGATCCTGGTGTCTGTACCTGCCGTTGGATGTGTAACGCTGGTTTGAGTACGTGCCGTGGTATGATCGGGCCTTCCCAAAGTTTGTATGCCTAGGTGAGTGTCTAGGGTTGTAAGAGCCATCACTCCAGGAGAAGTCTCTTGTGCGTGGACGGCGATAAGAGAGGTTTGTATCGTCTCTTTCTGTAGTCTTGCGTATAGGGGATTGTTTCATTAGCTCTTTGCTGTTTATTTTGGTATGACTGTAGTTTGGGATATTTTGTAGAATACCCAGGTTGTGTCCATTAAAATATTTTCTTTTACTTAAATGCAAAATCGATATTTCCAAAATAGTAAGGTGTTTATGAAAATAATGGCATTGCATTTTTTGCGAATACCAATTTATGACATCATATATTTGATAATTACAGCAAATGTTTTCTTACACACACACACACACACACGACGCACGCACGCACGCGCGCGCGCACGCACGCACGCACACACACACACACACACACACACACACACACACACACACACACACACACACACACACACACACACACACACACACACACACACACACACACACACACACACACACACACACACACACACACACACACACACACACACACCACACACACACACACACACACACACACACACACACACACACACACACACACACACACACACACACACACACACACACACACACACCACACACACACACACACACACACACACACACACACACACACACACACACACACACACACCTTTACTGATGCACTAAAGGGGAATGTGGCAGTAAAAGAGGCTGTAAAGGTGGTGGCACTGGAAAACATACAAACAGTTGACTATAAAGAGACAGTAATCGAAAAAATGAAAGACGTTGTGATGGAAAGGGCAAACCCACTCATCAAACAGGCACTTGATAAGGAGAAGACAGTGGTAATCTCAGGCATAAGCGAATCCCAGGAGCCAACATGGCAGGGGAGACTTGAAGAAAATAAAGATAGGGTTGTAGACCTGATAAGAAAGCTTGGAGTAGTTTGTGGTCCTGAGGATATTGTAAACATACACCAACTAGGTAAATATTCGAGGGAATGAAAGCCGAGACCAACAAAAGTAACCTTTGAGAGAGGGGAAACATGTAGGGAAATATTGTTGAGAAAAAAAAGTCTAAAAGACCTTCAAGAATTCAAAGAAGTGTTCATTAGATGATACAGAACACAGAAAGAGATGGGAAAGATCGAAAACTTGTTGCAAGAGGCAAGAAGGTTAAATGAGGAAAGAAATGAAGAAGAGAAGAAAATTTTTCATTTCAGAGTTCTTCCAGACAAAGGGGAGATAAAGAAGATAATGACAGAAGATCAGGGGATGGGGCCTCATTAAGACTGTTATACACAAATGCTGATGGATTAGCTGGTAAGGCAGTAGAATTAAAAGATAGGATTCACAACAGTAAGGCAGATATAGTAGCAATTACAGAGACTAAGCTGAGTGAGGACATAAACAGTGTCACAGATTTTCCTAAGGGCTTCAGAATACTAAGGGTTGAAAGATCTGCGAGGACTGGTGGAGGGATAGCGCTGCTCATAAGTGAAAGGATTCAAGTTGAAGAAATAAACTTGGCTATAGAAAGTGAGTTCAAGGAATTTCTTGTTACTCTCATAAATACTGGGTCAGAGAGCATTATAATAACTGTTGTATATAACCCACCAAGGAACCAGAATAGGCTTGAAGTTTATGAGGAAAGTCATATAGGTACTATTGAAGTTATAAACTCAGTTGTTAACATGGCACGGAAAAAAAAAATTAGGATTTTGATTATGGGAGATTTTAATCATAAAGAGTTAGTAGTTGGGTTCTACAGGGTTCAGTTTTAGGGCCACTTTTGTCCCTTGTATATGTAAATGACCTACCTGGGTCTGTAAATTCATTCATGAATATGTTTGCAGATGATGCAAAGATTGTGAAGAAAGTAAAAAACGAGAACAATGGTAGAGAACTTCAGGAGGATCTAAATAATCTGCATGAGTGGTTAGAAAAGTGGCTAATGAAATTCAATACTTCAGAATGTAAGGTAATGAGAATGGGTACAAGTTCAAGAAGGCCCAAGCTTGACTACTCGGTGGCTGGAGTACAACTTCAAGAGACAGAAAATGAGAGAGATCTAGGAGTAAACATACTGACAGATTTGTCTCCAGAAATACATATAAATGGCATAGTAAGGGCAGCATATGAATTCTTATCAAATGTAAGGGTAGCATTCAGGAACATGGACAAGGAAATGTTCAGAAATATTTATGTAACCTATGTGAGGCCAAAACTGAAATATGCAGCCCCCTTTTGGAATCCACACTTGAAAAAGCACACAACTAAGCTTGGAAAAGTTCAAAGACATGCCACGACACTGGTGCCAGAAATACGCAATCTCAGTTATGATGAGAGGCTGAGGGTATTAGACTTACCATCACTCGAAGCTTGAAGATTGAGGGGGGATATGGTGACAGTCTTTAAATTCCTTCATGGTTATGATAGAGTGGATAGGGATCGATATTTTGATATGGCTGGCTCTAGAACTAGAGGTCATAGTTTGAAGCTTCGTAAGAAAACTTGTTTGCAGGATGTAAGGAAATAGTTTTTCAGAGTAAGAGTAGTTGATAATTGGAATTGGTGTCGTATGACTTCCGCCATGCTGAAGCCAGAGTCTGAAACTTGTAACAGATCTTGAGCGGAAACGGTTGGTCGAGGGCACGGATATTTTATTACAATGTTTGTAGAAAGTGCCAAGGAAATATATGACCGGAACCGTGAGACTTATGGACCTGGCATCGAGAAGGGCGAGAAAGGACAGGAAGTTAGCCATTTCCTAAACCACAAGAAAATATAAGCAAGTGTTTCGTACACTGCCCAATAACCCCTCCCCGGAAGTAGGTGGGATTCCACTTTGAACCTGGCGCTGATTAGCTAGGACTAGATCTGACTGATTTCATTGGAGAATTGGATGTTAAGCCACGCCCTGCCCCTGGGGGTATTTAAAGAGCCACCCAGGGCAGAGACAGTTAGTTAGATATTGCCAGGGGCACGAATAGATCATAGATTGTGATAGACATAGGGTGGGGGCCATTGGGCCATTGGGCCATTGGGCCATTGGGCCATTTGAGGCATAGGGGCATTGAAGCGTCGGTTGTGTTGTACTCTAGAATAAATATAAGTAAAGGAACTACTGCTTGTCCATTCTTACCTTGTAACCACGCTACCTTGTACCCATCAGGTACTAATATGTATAACCACGCTACCATAATAATTATAAACATATCTACGTAGGAGGAAAAGCCCTACGGCAGTGGTGTCATTAGAAGGGGATAATCATAAAAGCCCTACGTCAGTGGCGGCATACTGTGGAAGAGCAATAACCCCCACGTCAGTGATGACCAGCGGTGAGATCACCCAGTCATCTTACAAAGTGTGAGTTCAAGTGGAAGTCCAAAACTCATACGTCAGTGGTGGCAGTGCGGTACGGATCTTCACGTGTGGGAAAAAAAAAAAAAAAAAAATACATACAAAGAGACTCATATCAGAAGAAACC
>JAXCGZ010012518.1:12500-20000 GCA_037179515.1 Halocaridina rubra | reverse complement strand
GAGAGAGAGAGAGAGAAAGAGAGAGAGAGAGCGCCTCGAACTGAATATTCCAACAACTCTCTCTCTCTCTCTCTCTCTCTCTCTCTCTCTCTCTCTCTCTCTCTCTCTCTCTCTCTCTCTCTCTCTCTCTCTCTCTCTCTCTCTCTCTCTCTCTCATTCTCTCTCTCTTGTGTTTTCATCAACAACCCTTCCTCAATAACCGATGGTAAGAGGGGTCATCGTTATCAGTAACCCCTTTTAAGATCATTGTAAACACCGAAACGATCATTATTTTTAAGGTTGGATGCTTCCACTTTTTACACTCTCTGCTATGCTTTGCAGTACAGCCGTACAGGAATTAATATAGTTCTCAGTTTATCTCAGACTCAAGTGGTGAAGTCAGTGTGCTTCATTTGTTGTGGTTGATTTGTGATTACCGGTATTCTAAGTCTAACTCTAACTAAGTTGTTTATGTTGCAGTTTTGTGATTGGCTTTAGAAAACTTACAAGCAAAACATATTGAGAATTATATATTTCTGCTGAAATTTGGTACTAATTATATTGCAATCTATTACATTATTCTTAATTAAAGCCTTTAATTAAGAAAAATGTAATAGACTGCAATATAATTAATACCACATTTTCAGCAGAAATATATAATTCTCAAAATGTTTTGCTTGCAAGTTTTCTAAAGCCAATCACAAAACTGCAACATAAACAACTTAATTAGAGTTAGTCTTTAATTTAAAGTTAAATTTTTCCTATTATATATTTTGCTCAGCAGGAGAGATCTTATTGCACTAATAATGGCTTCTACGAGTAAAAAACGCAAGGTTTCAGATGAAAACCGGAGTTTTCAAGAGAAATGGACTGAACAATATTTATGCATACAATCAGGGGGGAAAGCATTGTGCCTTGTGTGCCATGAAACCATTTCTGTTTTAAAAGAATATAACATCAAAAGACACTACATCACAAAGCACAAAGAATATGAAAATATGACATGTGAAGCACGCAAAGAAAAAACATAATTCTTGCAGAAATCTCTGAAAGGACAACAGTCAGTGTTTACAAAGAAACTTAAGGAATATGATGCATCTCTCAAAACAAGCTTTTTGATTAGTCAAATCCTTGCAAAAAGACTCAAGCCCTATTCTGATGGTGAGGTAGTTAAAGAATGTTTGTGTGTAGCCTCAGACAATATGTTTCCTGACAAAAAGAACCTAGTTGAAAACATAAGCCTTTCAAGATATACTGTTGCTAGAAGAATAGACAGTCTTTCAGGGAATATTGAAAGTACAATTGCCAAGCGAGTTAGTTCTTTTTCTTCATACTCTGTTGCTCTTGATGAGAGTTGTGACACCGCAGACACTGCACAACTGGCTGTGTATATTAGGGGAGATGACTATAATATTACAGAGGAAATGGCTTCACTACAAAGCATGAAGGGGACCACAACAGGACAATCTATTTTTGATGAATTGGAAAAAGCATTGGCAAGGTTTGGACTGGACTACACTAATTTAGTTTCCATTACAACAGATGGTGCGCCTGCGATGTCTGGTCAGAGAAATGGGGTTGTTGGATTACTGAAGACTAGAATGGGGTCTCAAAATATTGACTCCGGTTCACTTATTGTCCTGCATTGTATCATACATCAGGAAGCTTTATGTGCGAAGACAATAAACTTTCAGCATGTGACTAATATTCTCGTGAAAGCTGTCAATTTCATTAGGTCAAGAGATCTAAATCACCGCGAGTTTCAGCAGTTAATGGCAGACATTGATGCAGAGTACAGTGATGTGAAGTATTTTTGTGAGGTAAGGTGGCTAAGCAAAGCAGGAATGTTGAAGAGAGCATATGACCTTTTGGAAGAAATTGCGCTGTTCTTAGATATGAAAGGTAATGCTATCCCTGAATTGAGAGATAAGGAATGGAGATGTGAATTAGCATTTTTAGTAGATATAACTGATCATCTTAGTGCACTGAATGTTAGACTTCAAGGAAAAGATCAACTAAGAAATGAGATGTTCTCACTGATCAAAGGCTTCCAGATAAAATTGCATCTGTGGGAGTCGCAAATCAGAAACCAAAACCCAGCCCACTTCCCTACACTGAAAAACCATGGCACTAGCAACCCTTAGTATCAGAAGTATGGTGACAAATTGGCAGTCTTAGGAGAGGAATTTTCAGAAAGATTTGGTGACCTCAAGAAACATTCACAAGCCATTGAAGTCTTTGCTTCTCCTTTTTCTGTGGATGTGACAGCAATTCCCGAGGATATACAGATGGAAATAATTGAACTACAGTGCAATGATGAACTAAGAAAGAAGTTTGATGATAGTTCAGTATGCCAGTTTTATAAGAAGCATGTATCAGTAACAGTGTATCCAAAACTCTCTGCTCATGCAAGGAAAATGATGGCAGTGTTTGGTAGCACATATGTATGTGAGCAGCTTTTTTTAAAAATGTGTCTAGTTAAAAACAAGCATAGGTCTTTACTTACTGATGAACATTTGGAATGTACCCTGCGTGTAGCCACATCATCCATACAGCCTGATATTGATGAGTTGGTGTCCCAAATGTAACATCAATCATCTCACTAGGGTAGCCTTTCATTTGCTCATTAATGATTAGGAAAATGTTTGTGTTTGATAATTCTTATGTTAATGATCCCAGTTAACCAATAATAAGTAATTATTTATGTTTGTACATTATAATAATAAGGTATGGTAGCCTTTCATTTGCTCATTTATAGTAAGGAAAATACTTTTGTTTCAGACAATTCTTATTTTTGTGATCCCAATTTAAATAAAATCAGTAACAAACTAATTATCTATCTTTATTAGTATAATCTCACATAATATGTCTTCGATCGTAGTCAATAGCATGAAATAGTAAGGTTATGTGGCCCTCCATACCAACAGAGTCGTGACTAGTGGCCCTTTGGGAAAAAAAGTTGCATACCCCTGCTCAAGAGTATTATCAGAAAGAGATGAATTTAATGTAGAGTATTTTACTGTTGAAAATCCCCCCCCCCCTCGTACATTCCTGAAGCCAAAAAAAAATTCCATAGATTCTGGGAATATATCTAAGCATGAAGACCCAGTAATACATTTTTATCATTAACTGTAATGTTTTCATTCCTGCTAATTGTTTTTGGTTATGGTTAAGTTAATATTGCATCATTACCATATTCTGATATTTTACTGTCACTGCTTTTACTTTCGCTAAGTTAGATTAATTTATAAGTTTGTATTTATAAGTCTTTGATAAAATAGGTGTTCATACATGGGGAAATTTTCCTAGATATTGTGTTTTCAAATGGTTAACTATACTGGCGAAAATAGGTTGGTTGAAATAGATATTTTTTTTCTTTATAAATTTATGGGAATTTCTTTTTGAGATGTGAAGTTGAACCATGACATTAAGTGACTTCATTAACAGAAGAATGTTACCAGAAACAGGAAAAATTCTAGATATTTCAGAAAATTGAATTGTAATTGAGAGTAGAACTATAAATGTAGATAACTACTTGTGAGAGAAGGTTGCCAGACACAGGAAAATTTTCAGAGAGTTGGGAAATTCGGGTTGAATTTGGAAATAAACCCATGAATGTCGGTAACGTTATTGATGGCGGAGAGTTATCAGATGTGAAAAAATTTCCATGCAGAGGGGGGGAGTTTGCATGAATTTGGAGGATGAAACCATAAGTATTGATTTGCATGGTAAACTTTATAGACGAAGTAGTGTTACCAGAAACTGAAAACTTACTATATCTTTGAGAAATTTTAACTAATATGTATTTTGAATGATATTCAATATTTTCACTCTGATCACAAGTTGTGTCAAATTTCTGTTGATATTTATAAAATTATTATAAATAATGATAAGAATAATAATGCTAAGAATATTAACAGTTAACGCTTGTTTCTAATTTTCTCTGGTTATTTTACATACAATATGTTTAAGCGAATATTACATTGGTTAAATCACAGAGAGTTGTACGTAATCGCAATCAAACACCTAAAATACTTATGTTTCTATTTTTATTAATCACATAACTGTGTATTGCGGCCTCATCTCACAGGTACCGTGTGGATATTTGTAGCTCATGGATTGGTCCCTGCAGCTACTGCTTCTTTCTATCCATCTCCAGACTCTGGAACTCTCTTCCGCCTTCTGCCTCTCCTAATTCTTATGATCGTTCATGCTTCAAAAAGCAGATTTATCGTCATCTCAGGGCCTAGTCCTCCATATATCTGGGTCCTCTGTACTCTGACTATTTTTTCTGTCTGTCGTTTCCTTTGTGTGATATTATCTCATTTCTGCCTTGTCCTTAACCTTTGTATTTTCCTTCATCTTGGTGTTTTCTCATGCCCGAGCCTTTATTAATTAGGGCAGTTTGTGTATGTCCCGGTGTCACACTCATAAAAAATAATATAAAATAAAAAAATATGCACATGGGGGCTCATGCAATTTCTAACATTACAATCTATACTAGGACATGTATATATCGAAAAATTAAAAGAATTTTCAATTCATTTCAAATATCATAGCAAGTAATTAAGAATAAAATATTGTGTAACAATTGACTGATGTCATAAGAGCACTCTGCGATTATCAATTAAGAGTAATATATAGTATAAAATGCTTACATTGATCGTGTTTACATCAGGGGCTGTTAGGTGCCAAGTTTCTTGATTAGTTTACAAGTAGATATAATTTTTATTCGCCCTTGCTGAGTGCTATCATTTAACTCCACTATACATGGAAGATTTTCAAAAGATACCGCATAAACACTCTGGCAATTTGAAGATGTAGTATAATAATGTTCATATTAGAATACTAAGTAGTCACACATCTATCTATATATATATATATATATATATATATATATATATATATATATATATATATATATATATATATATATATATATATATATATATATATATATATATATATATATATATATATATATATATATATATATATATAATATATATATATATATATATATATATATATATATATATATATATATATATATATATATATATATATATATATATATAGATATATATATATATATATATATATATATATATATATATATATATATATATATATATATATATATATATATATATATATATATATATATATATATATATATGTATATATGTGTGTGTGTGTGCATGCACATATATTCATATTTACGTACACAATGCACACTTATATAGTAGGTTGGCCATGGCACCAGCCGCCCGTTGAAATACTACGACTGAAGGTATTAGGATGCAACTAGGAATGGTCCAGACAGTTCCAGGTTAAGTCTTCCTTCAGGACGGTTCTTTCCTCATGCCTACATCTACACTGAATATTCTGGTGTATTCATTACACATCTCTTGCTATTCCATTACATTTGGCAAGTCACAAAATTCCCCACATCTGTCTCTTTTTCTTTCTTTTTTCCTCATTTGTTATTATTTATGGAAGGTCCACAGCTAATGGCCCCCCAGTACCCGGCATAGAGGGATGTGAAGAATCTCCAGGGATTGTGTTGACTCCACTATTGGCTTGAGGGCAGACACGCCTGGTGGTAGCAATGGTTCTGCCCTTAACCTTGCACCTCCCAATAGATCTGCTTCTTTCACTATTTACTATTCTAACATTCGTGGGCTGAACTCTAATCTTTCGTCTGTGGAACAGCACTTGGGCACTTTCCTCCCTAACTTCCTCCTCATATCTGAAACCCAGCTGTCTAAACATGCTTCCACTGACCCATTTCAAATCTCTCACTATAATCTGTATACTCGTTTTCTTTCCAAAGGTGGGGTCTTTGCCTACTGCAACATTAACACTCCTACTGCGAGGCTCATGGACCTTGAATCTCCTGACTTTGATGTTCTCTGGCTAAAAGTCTATCTCTCCACTACCACTATCTTCCTCTGCTTCTGCTACTGTTCTCCAAACTCCACCAAGTTTGTGTCTCTCTTTGAATATCTGTCCTTGTGCCACGAGTCCTTGCTATCTTCTTACCAACATGCTGAATTTCTCTACATTGGAGACTTCAATGTACACCACAGTGAGTGGCTTCATTTTTCTCACACAGATGTGGGAGGAAGTGAGGCCCTTGCTTTCTCTATTACTCATGATCTGGAGCAAATTATCAAACATCCTACTCACGTTCCTGATCGTCACGAACATGCTGCAAACACTCTTGACCTATTTTTTACTTCTAACCCTTCAAACTACTCATATTCTGTGCCTTCCCCTCTTGGTAAATCTGACCACTCTATAATCTCAGTCTCTTCCATTTTCGCTCCCCCACCATCAATCCCTCCTATTCAGCACCGCCTTTGGAACTTTCAGCGTACCCAACATGAAAATTTGCGTAACTTTCTCTTTGACTTCCCATGGGATGTCTTCTGCTTTCGGTCCAGCAACCCTGATCAGGTAGCTTTAAAAGTTGCCGAGATCATTACCGCGGGAATGGAGGCGTACATCCCTTCTTCTACAAAAACTTTTTCTCCCCCTAAACCTTGGTTTGACCATGCCTGCTCCATGGCTATCCAGGCTAGGAATCGGGCTCACTGATCTTACCAAGCCTTTCCTTCCGATTTAACTTGTTCTACTTTTATTATCGCTAGGAATCGCTGTACTTCTCAGATTCAAAGGTCTAAGGCTTCCTTTATAAGAAGGAAACTTGATGACCCTAACTCCTCTCCCACTGACAAATGCTTCTGGTCCTTAGCCAAAAATCTCTCCAAAATCTTCTGTAACTCAAGCTTTCCCCCTCTCATTCGTTCTGATGGTTCTATAGCTTGCTCTCCCACTGACAAAGCCACTCTCTTTGACCTCATTTTGCCAACTCTTCTTTCAACGATTCCAGTGTACCTGTTCCTCAGTCTTTACCCCTCTCTAACCCTATGCCCTCCCTTATCCTTTTGTTCACGCAAAGTTCATAAGGTTCTTAGCTCGCTAAAGACGAACAAGGCATCTGGCCCTGATGGTATCCCTGCAAGGTTCCTTAAGGAGTTTGCAGATGAAATGGCTCCTTTGCTTTGCCGTCTTTTTCGCCTCATTCTGTCAACCAGTAACAATCCTTCATCTTGGAAGCATGCTTTAGTTCAACCTGTTCCTAAGATGGATGACCACTCTATTCCTTCTAACTACTGACCTATTGCCCTAACCTCCTCTATTGCTAAAGTTTTTGAAACTTTGCTTAATTCTCACTTCTTGAAACACCTTGAATCTAACTCACTTATCTTCGATCACCAGTACGGCTTCCGCAAGGCAAGATCCACTGGTGATCTCCTGTCCTATCTTACTCATGTATGGTCATCTTCTCTGAGGAACTATGGGGAATCCTTTGTCGTCGCCCTTGATATCTCTAAGGCTTTTGACAGAGTATGGCAAAAGGCTCTGTTGGCCAAACTCCCTGCCTATGGCTTTACCCCTTCTTTCTGTTCCACAGGGCTCTGTTCTTTCACCTACTTGGTTCCTTCTCTTCAT
>JAXCGZ010012517.1:5000-24037 GCA_037179515.1 Halocaridina rubra | reverse complement strand
CCTTCTTAAAATTATAAACCTGAACAGTCGAGACGATAAATTCGTCACTGGGCAGAGGTGAAGAAAGTTTCCTCCTCTCAATGAGTCAAAAAAAATCTGAAAGTCAAGCGAGATTCTCTGCGATTACGACCGATTCCTTGGGCTTTGGAAGCTGGTGAATGGACTTTCATCCCTCCTTGAAAGTGGCGTGACAAACCAACTGGGCTTCGCTGTCTTACCTCATCTTTCACTGATAGCTTTCGCAACATATGCAGTGCTTCTTCGTCGCTTCCTGCATAATTGAGCTATTGGGTTTTTGCATTTCTGGAAGTGTTTTCCTGGTGCAGCGGAAACAAAACGTTTCCCTAGGCCTAGTCTGTTGGCGATCCATTTTCAAGTAGTGAAGGCAGTTCTTGCTTTCATGACCTCGTGATAGGCATTTGCCTAGATGCTGTCAACATCATGATTAGCTTCACTGTCTATAACTCTGAATTCCATAGGGACAAGACGATCAGCAAACTATATATGGAAAACAATAAGGATCAAAGTTGGATATTTAAAAAAATTACAGTGGACGACACTCTCCCTAGCCCATTAACAAAAACTTATGTACCAATATATATATATATATATATATATATATATATATATATATATATATATATATATATATATATATATATATATATATATATATATATATATATATATATATATATAATATATATACAGTATATATATATATATATATATATATATATATATATATATATATATATATATATATATATATATATACACACGAATATCTACATACATATAAATACATATACACACATTCATTGCTATTTACACATGCACTCATACACATATAGAAATACCTATGTACAAATAATATATACGGAAACATAACATACTTACAAAAATACTTAAACACATTCATATACACATAGGGAAACACATACATAAATATATTCACATTATTTACATACATATCTCTCACATTTTTTTTCCGGTTTTACGTCACGGACTCCCTTTTCTACCAAGGGCTAGGACAATTGCCTTCTTGCAAAGGACTTGTTTTGGCAGGTGTAATCCTTACCCTGGGTGCATGCCCTTGCTAACCTCAGACCGTGACAGGGCGCGAACCCTCGACCTGACGCCTCAGAGTCGCGGACGCTACCGCTTGAGCCACTGTGACTACGTCTTATTTCTCTCACAGTACGAGTAATTAATATTTGTCTGTTATTCGATAATGTTGCGTATTTATAAATATAAATGGCATAAACAATCCTATTTAAAAACTAAAATTGAGAAAAAATAAAAGAAAAATAAATAAAACACCATAAAACAAAGGTCGTATTATAGCCACTCGGATAATATGTCCATTCCATCAGTTACAATTCATTCAGCCGTCGGCTATGGACTGTCCATCAGTTAACTGTCTATCCATGATATACTTAGATACATGTCTAATTGGAGACATACATACACACATTCATACATATATACATGAATACTGAAACATATATATATATATATATATATATATATATATATATATATATATATATATATATATATATATATATATATATATATATATATATATATATATATACTAAAAATACATTATGTATTCTTAGATACATTTTCAGATACATACATATGCACATTTACATACATAATATACTTGTTTTGTCTTAGAAAAATACATACATATATTATATTCACATATACCCAGTACATATGCACAAATATACACATGTACATACATATGTGTATATACTGTAAAACACAAACTTGGTGAGACTTTACAAGGTGACAATTTCAAGAGATTTGTTTACTCTATTGTAACTAGCAATAAGAACACCACTGTCCCCCCCCCTTAATCCCTATCCCCATGAACAATCCTCCATCAGCAATCTCCCCCCACTCCCACAGACAAGGAGTGGGTGTAAGAGAGGTTCTATTTAAAGCGTTAGTGCAGTTGCACTAAAGAGTCTATAGAAAATTCTCTCTCTCTCTCTCTCTCTCTCTCTCTCTCTCTCTCTCTCTCTCTCTCTCTCTCTCTCTCTCTCTCTCTCTCTATCACACACACAGTGTCTCTTTAATCTTTGCTTTTTCATCTCTCTGTCACTATACAGACACATATATATAATTATCAACAACAATATCATGATTTCTACTACTACCCCCCAATTAAAGGGGAAACAGCCAAGGTAGATAGATAGATAGATAGACTACTACTACTACTACTACTACTTTATTTTTTTTTTAAATTACAACTATGGGGAGTTTCCCTTAGCGAAACCATGCATATGAAGATGCTGTTATACTACTGACCCTAAGCATCTACTGATGTACTCGGAGAACCAGCTGAGTTGACTGGATTTACCTAGTACAAGAGGGACGCCACTATCCTGTCGTATTTCTACCTCCTTTATCAAATGCTTATGTTGCCCCAAGAGTATGTTTATTGTTGTAGATGATGTTTTTGTTATATATATATATATATATATATATATATATATATATATATATATATATATATATATATATATATATATATATATATATATATATATATATATCTAATAGATAAGAGGTTAATCTGTTGACCTCACCAAATTCCAAGAAAATGGTATAATTGCCCTCAATAAACTTTATGTAAAACACACTCTCTGTGAGGTTTGAATTCGTATGTACATTCATCAGTTCAGTTCCGGTTTTACGTCACGAACTCCCTTTTCTACCAAGGGCTAGGACGGTTGCCTTCTTGCGAAGGACTTGTTTTGGCAGATGTAATCGTTACCTTGAGTGCATGTCCTTGCTAACCTCACACCGTGACGGGGCGCGAACCCTCGATCTGACGCCTCAGAGTCGCGGACGCTACCGCTTGAGCCACGGTGACTACTTCGTATGTACATTCATCATTCCTTATTTAATTTCACGTTGTACAAAACAGACTACATTGCCAACTCGGTGGCTCAGTGCCGCCTTAGAGGGCCAGATAGTTCATTCCATCTCAGTAGTTCACGCAGGTCAACTCATCAGTGCCGTAATTCATTTTTAGAGGCACTGGGTAGGAAGGGAGAAAAGTATTAGCGGAATACTTAATCAATAGTAAACGACTCCTGTTCATGTAGTCGCCGTGGCTCAATCGGTAGCGTCCGCGACTCTGAGGCGTCAGGTCGAGGGTTCGCGCCCCGTCACGGTCTGAGGTTAGCAAGGGCATGTACTCAGGGTAACGATTACATCTGCCAAAGCAAGTCCTTCGCAAGAAGGCAACCGTCCTAGCCCTTGGTAGAAGAGGGAGTCCGTGACGTAAAACTGGAACAACAAACAAGTAAACGACTCCTGTTCAGTGGTGGGAAAAAGGGAAATAGCGAAGTAATTGTCATGACTCATCTTCAGAGGCTGGGAAAAAGGAAAGATCAAAGTATTTGAGCGCTCAAAAGAGTAATGAATTATCGTCAACGTTTACCTCTAAAGATGAATAAGTGCACTCGTAAGCGCTATGGTAATTCCATTGTTATTTCTTTCCCTTGAGAGGCTACTAGAAGGTTGGTCATTAACCCCTAAAACCCCTTCGCAGTTTACCTCTGAAAATGAGTAATTACACTAGTAAGCATTTGAGAAATTCCACTTTTTTCCTCTTTGCCTCCACAGTCTACATCTGAAAATGAGCAATTACACTCGTAAGCGCCAAGATACTCTTTTTTTTTTTTTTTTTTTACGGTTACCCTTCGCAGGCGCTACTTCTGAGGATTTGGCATTATACTTGTAAGCGCAAAGATACTCCTTAGTTCCATAATTCCTTCGTATTCAATGTATTCTTATTCATAATTACAACAATATTGACGTAATTACCTGGAAATTAATTCATACAAACATATACATACACGCACCACACGCAAGCACGCACACACGCAAGCACGCACGCACACACGCAAGCATGCTCGCACGCAACCACACAAACATACAAGAGAGAGAGATTTAATGTCAAAAACTGGGTACCGCGGTAGCGCAATGGTTAAACACTCAACTCGAGTGGTGACAGACTCGTGTTCGAGCCCATTGTGGGCGTTAGGATCATCCAGCCTAAATCCCCCAGCTCCAATTAGTCTGGGTCCTTCTCCAATATGGCCATCAACTGTGCCACATGAAACAGCAAACAACATGTAATGGCATCAAATATTAAACTAAAATGACAAACTTAATTATTCATTAAATACAAATAAATCTCCTTGTGTCATATGAAAAATAAAAGAATTCATAATATATTCCACTGCTAGTGACAACGCCAGCAACTACAACCATTATGAAATATGCAAGAGTGGAAGAGCATTACTGGAAATAGGAATATATATATATATATATATATATATATATATATATATATATATATATATATATATATATATATATATATATATATATATATATATATATATATATGTATGTATATATATATATATATATATATATATATATATATATATATATATATATATATATATATATATATATATATATATATATATATATATATATATACAGTTCAAAGGAGATATCTGAAAAATTTTATTTTGTGACTTCAGTAACTTATAGAGTTCACTCTCACTATATATATATATATATATATATATATATATATATATATATATATATATATATATATATATATATATATATATATATATATATATATATATATATATATATATATATTACAATAGACCTGAGAGAAAGGAATTTTTACCCTTATATAAGTCCAAGTTTGCAAATATACAGTTTTACCAATAATTCTCCTCAATTAAGAGAGTTTTTACTTATTCACTTCATTTGACTTGGGACATTCTATGAGGAATGCTACTACCCTCCCCTTTCCAGCACTCCATAAGATTCTGCCAATGAGAGGTTGTACGAGCCACCTTGGGAGGTGAATTCAGGACTTTTCCGGTGACAGCCAAGCAGTATGTCTACTGAGAAAGGAAAGAATTCTGTGTAAGGTTAGAGCACAGTACATTAAGTTAAAAGTACTGTATTTATCTACCTTGGCTGTTTCCCCCTTTAATTGGGGGGTATATTATATTAAGCGAAGACCCCTTTCCTCGATCAGTGGCTCTGTGCCTGGCTCTACACCCCTGAGATTCCAATTTCGTAGATCATCTGCCAACTCCTTCTGGGAATAAGCTGATTAGGGTAGTTGTGTTCTTTATAGCCACTGTGAGCTCGGAAAACTGACTGAGTGATTGAGTACACAATTAGATGAATGTGGCCATTAATAAAACAGCATCAAGCAAGAGCTTGGGCTTCGAAAAGGTAGTAATGCACGTCCAAATGTTTTATGTATCAATAAATATATAGATAACATTGCATAAACAATAACACATAAAAAAAGATGTTTCTGTCAATGAAGTCAAGAATAGGTACACACATTTATGAAAGGAAATATGGAGCTCGTAAGGAAAAGAACATATCTACATACCTGTTTCCATAGATAGGGGTAATGTCGGTTGACTCCAGCAGCGCAGGAGATTTGAGTTATTGAGAGAAAGAGTCCTCCAATCGTAGCTTCGGGTACTCTCAGAGGAAGAAGGGTATAAGTCATGTAGATGAAGAACAGGGTGGCCCATACCCCCGTGGATGCCGTATGGGGCTCGAGACTCACCATGAGTAAAGTTTCCAATCCAAAAAACGAGATGAGAATCAGGTAGGAGAAAATTATGAGATAAACTTCATTGAGAAGTTTGAAATGCCATAAGAGCACCCCCAGAACCACATAGAGAATGGCAAAGATTGCCAAGGTTATACCTTGCACGTAAAATTTTTCTATGCCCAGTATATAGGTGAAGCAGAGCATCACCAACACTACCACAATCAGGAGGCCCAAAAGGGAGGTCATATTGGATTGGTTCATACGCAGAAAATAACGCTGATATAAGACCTCCACATGAATATTTTTGAATTGGTGCGACCGGAACACTCTTCGGCACAACGCGCATAAGTCCCACCATTTAGGTGACTCCAGAAGTATGCTTTCTACTTCCTCTGGTGGGTGCTCCTCCTCTGGGGGGCTTTTGGGACTAGAAGCCCCAACCAAGCCCGATTTATGATAGTGTTCTATCACCTCCCAGTTGGATTTCTTTGGAGGTGGTTCTCCAGTCGAGGGTCGAGACTCCAAGGAAGTGTGAGTCGAACCATTGGTTTTGGAGTGTTTGAGAGAGGCTGATCTTGGAGCTCCAACACTCACACCATCCTGCAAGAATTAAAAAAGTAATTTATATTACTATTATATAATCACAAAAAAAGGGAAAATATCTTACTGAGACATTGATAAAATTTGTGCTTAAATGGCATAAGGTTCAAGCTATTATACATACAAGATGAAAATAGAACATTCATTAATTATACAGGCCATGAAGGTTTTAATAATTTCAATATATCCATATACCAAAGCCATATTCCCCCTTATAAAGGAAATGGCTGAGTCAAAGAAAATACTTTGACTTTTTGTGGGAAGTGAATACAGAGGAGGGGATTCCCAGTCCCCTCACTCCACCCCATTTAGTCGAATTTTACGACATGCAGGGGAACACGGAGGAAGTATTCTTTCCTCCCTCCCTCAGGGGGGATTTTAATATATAGTGGGTTATTAGACTATATTAATATTTGTTTTATCTAGTTTAGATGTCTTTACTTTGAAGACTACACAGATTAATAGGCATACAGGAGCCTATTCTGTGGCTATAAAAATAGTTTATTTTTTTAAGATCCTCCAAAGATAGCTAGCATATAGGAGCCTAATCTGTGGCTATAAAAAATAGTCTATTTCTATAAGATCTTCCAAAGATAACTTGCATACAGTTGCCTATTCTGTGGCCATAAAAATAGTCTATTTCTTTAAGATCTTCCAAAGATAAATTCTCACAACTGCTCTGAATAGTCACATAATGCTGAAATTTATCGACTAGCCCATGAAACAAATTACAGTATATTAAAAGCTTTAAAATATGTAAGTAAGGAATAAAATGCATGTCATACAGAAAGACATTATCATCAAGTTCTTTCTATATCCATCAAACTCAAAACACAAATGCGAGAAGGCCAACGGGTAATTAACCTCTGGTACAAAACATATATATTTCTAATTTCCATTAAGCCTGTTTCCTCATATTTCCCCTCATAAATCTTCGTACTGATGTATATTTCAGAATTATGGCCAATGGCGAGACCCGTATAACCAGGCCTAAGCCCTATGCAGAATCCCCTGGTATGGATCATCATAATAAAGAGAAGAGATACTGTCGTCTAATTAGATTCCATATTATGGATGAAACGGCCTCTTCTTTCCAGGTCACTCCAATTCCTTTCCTCTTCCATAAAGGAGATTTCTCTTCCTACCCTGTTACATTTACAGAACTCTCTTCCATCAAATAGATTCTCCTCGCTCTGTCTACCAACAGGACTCTTCTTTCTCCCCTCTTCCCACCGACATGACTCCTTCCCTTCCTCTTCCACCCGCAGGACTCCTCTTTCGTACCTCCTCCAGAGGTAAGATGTCACTTCTTTCCTCTCCCATCAACAAGCTTCCACAGGCCCTTCTATCCTAAAAAGCTCTACTTCTTGCCCTCTTCCATCACCAAGACTCCATTCAATTTTCCGTCTTCCACCAAGCAGGCCTCTCTTCACCAACAAAGAGCATGTTCCATTAACAAGAGACTTTATCTTTCCCTCTTTCATCAACAAGACCCCGATTCTTTCTCCCTTTCATCAATAAGATTCTCTTTCCATTTCCACTTCATCCTCTTTTTTTACAACAATTGTTCCTTTGCTTTTCCTTTTCAGTTTGTCCATAAAGTCTCTCTCTCATTCTCTAAGCCACCAATAAAAATCCTATTACTTCCCTCATATATCAGTTACAAGAAGCTACTCTTTCTCTTCCATCATTAAGTCTCCTTTTCCTCGATTCTTCCATCAACAAATCTCCTTCTCTTTTCTTCCCTCAACAAGACATATTATCTTTTCTATCATCCATCGACGAGATGTATCTCTATTCCCTCTTCCATTAATGAGACACCTCTTCCATAACTAAGACTACTCTTCCTACCCTCTCCCATCAGTATTTCATCTTGCCCTATTTTGCTAATAAAGACATCTCCCTAGCCTGTTCCAGCAATACGACTTCCCTTTCGTACCTCTTCCGTTATCACTATTCCTCTTCCTGCTCTCTTTCATCAAGATCATTCTCTGTTTCCTATTTCATTAACAATACTCAAGTGCCATAATTTTTTAAACCAAAAAAATAAATATTCTTCTTTTCCTCTTCCATGAACAAAACTCTTCTTCCATCAAGAAGGCTCCTATACCATCCTGAAGACTGTCCTTTCTTCTTCTTCCATCAAATGGCCTTCTACTTCTTCCCTCTTCCATCAGAGGGAAGACTCCTCATCCTTCCCTCTTTTGCTAAGAAGACGCCTTCTCCTTCCTTCTTTTATTTGGAAGACTTCTTCTCCTTTCCACTTTCACAAGGAAGACTCCTCCTCCTTCCCTCTCATTTGAAAAATGCCTCCTCTTTCCCTCTTTTATTAGGAAGACCCCTCTTCTCCCCTGTTCCATTAAGGTTCCTCGTTTTTCCCTCTTGCATCAACAAGCCTCCTCTCACTTCCCTCTTCCACCCGTGTGACTTTCCTTCCATCAACAATACATCCTCTCACCACCATTGCTCCTTTTACTTGAGCTAGCCTATCTTTCCCCTTCCGTCTAAGAAGTCTACCCATTCCATCATCGAGACTTTCCATAACTTCATTAAAATCCAGGCTACATATATCGCGTAGGGATTTAATTAAAGTTCGCCTACAGACGCAAATATTATCAACCCTAAGTTTCCAATACTCGCATTAAGGTACATTTCCAAGGGAGACTTAAGGCAGTGAATAGTAGTCACCGTGGCTCAAACGGTAGCGTCCGCGACTCTGAGGCGTCAGGTCGAGGGTTCGCGTCCCGTCACGGTCCGAGGTTAGCAAGGGCATGCACCCAGGGTAACGATTATACCTGCCAAAAACAAGTTCTTTGAAAGAAGGCAACCGTCCTAGCCCTTGGTTGAAAAGGGATTCCATGACGTAAAACCGGAACCTACTTTAGGCAGTGTATTGTATTAACTTGTTTTTCTGAAAACATGGCGAGGCTTATAAGTTCGCTGCATACTGCTGATAACACGACTGCATAGATTATCTGAGTACTGATTTAATTAAAATACTTCCAGTTATCGAAATGGAGTGATACTTATCCGATGATATGGGTCATTACCAGTAAGGCTTCCTACCGTCATTTCAGAAAACATATTAAGACTTAATTTAAAAACACACGCCTTGCTAATACGATATTAAGAATCTATGTTTTTTATTCGGTTTTACGTCACGGACTCCCTTTTCTACCAAGGGCTAGGACGGTTGCCTTCTTGCGAAGGACTTGTTTTGGCAGATGTAATCGTTACACTGAGTGCATGCCCATGCTAACCTCAGAACGTGACGGGGCGGGAACCCTCGACCTGACGCCTCAGAGTCGCGGACGCTACCGCTTGAGCCACGGTGAGTACTATATTAATAATCTATGTTTACTGACTTGAATTTTATATCTGAAATTCGGGAAGACTTTATCAAGAGTATTCTAAAAATATGAGAAGCCTTAAGTTTTGTAATCCAATCTTCGCTAATGAGATGTTAAAACCCTTTGCTTATTGACTTGAGTCCAATGTCTGGAATTACATAAAGAATTTTCGCCGATGTGTTTGGTGCTAAATTATTTTTCTGAAAATATGGCAAAGCCAATATACTAAATACTCCTCGAAAACAGGATGGTGAAGCTTTGTTTATTGACTCAACTGTCTAGATTAAGAGAAGATTTCAATACTCGCTTGAAGATTTACTGAACAAAAACCTGTCCAAGGTCCATCACATTGAATAGTACGTTTGAAAATGCGGCAAATTTCGAACTCCTTTCTCCTATGAGAGCAAGTTTTTTTTTTTTTTTTTTTTTTTAAGGGGCTTAAATATTTAGACTAAAGACATCTGAAGAAATAGTCAAGAAATCCTTGACAAAATATATCGTATTCAACTTAATATCTAAAGTAGAGTTGAGTCTCAAGTACATACTCCTCGCAAATACGATGGTAAGCATCTCTGCGTAAAAGATTTATGTAAATTTCTGGGATTACCATCGCAACATCAGTACAATTCTGCAGATATAGTCCAGGAAAAAATTGTGTGAGTGTATTATATGGAAAAGTATCTCTTAATATAAAGAAAGGCTTCGTAATCACCGTGGCTCAAGCGGTAACGTCCGCGACTCTGAGGCTTCAGGTTGAGGATTCGCGCCCCGTCATGGTCTGCGGTAGGCAAGGTCTGCCAAAAAATTCCTTCGCAAGAAGGCAACCGTCCTAGCCCTTCGTAGAAAAGGGAATCCGTGACGTAAAACCGGAACAAATATAAAGAAAGGCTTCATGCTATCTAATCCTCGTTCAAACGACGACAGTCGTCCTTTTTATAAGTTATATATAATGTCCGGACTCGCCGAAAAGAGATGTCACTACTCATTGCAATATATTCTACTCCGTATAAAATTACGTTCCGGTTCCGGTTTTACTTCACAGACTCCCTTTTCAAGCAAGGGCTAGGACGGTTGCCTCCTTGCGAAGGACTTGTTGTGGCAGATGTAATCCTTACCCTGAGGCATGCCCTTGCTAACCTCAAACCGTGACGGAGCGCGAACCTCGACCTGACGCCTCAGAGTCGAGGACGCTACCGCTTGAGCCACGGTGACTACAATTGTATAAAATAACGTATTATGTTTAATTGTGGTAAGATCTATCACATCGTATTCTTCATTCATACGATGATTGCATTCTTCGTATAATTATTTCAACATCTGCGGACATGCCGGCAACTGCGGACAATTTTTCGAACACTCGCAAAAGATGCATATTCAAGGCAGACTCAGGCCCCTTTCACACCAAAGTGGCCCATGTTTAGTTTATATGAGGGCTTGAGTCTTTGTTTATATAAAGGGTTTTATATAGCATCTGGGATTTTTGAACACGACTTCAATACTTATATATATATATATATATATATATATATATATATATATATATATATATATATATATATATATATATATATATATATATATATATATATATATATATATATATAATTAGGATTCGGTTTTACGTCACGAACTCCCTTTTCTACTAAGGGCTAGGACGGTTGCCTTCTTACGCAGGACTTGTTTTGGCAGATGTAATCGTTACCCTGAGTGTATGTCCTTTCTAACCTCAGTCCGTGACGGGGCGCGAACCTTCGACCTGCCGCCTCAGAGTCGCAGACGCTACCATTTTGCCACGGAGACTACTACTTATATATATATATATATATATATATATATATATATATATATATATATATATATATATATATATATATATATATATATATATATATATATTCCTAAGGAAGAATTGTCCATGAATAGGGTAATTAAGCAATAATAAACTACTTTTTTATATGTCACTATTAGTCTACATTGAGGGAGCGGACACAGACAGTGTAGCTGGGGTATTAAGGCTTGATGCCCTTCCTTGCGCTCCACGGTGGGCTCGATCGCGGGTCCGTCCAATCCAGTGTCGAGCACTCTGACCACTCGGCCACAGTGGTCCCCAGGGTAATTAAGCAATAATTCTGAAAATATGTCAATCTCGTTACTCTGCCTTTTTCGGAGAGAGAACACTAATAAAATTTGTTTGCTCTATGGACTTTAAGCTGTCTGGCACTAAATCCAGGTCAACTTCAAAGTGCTAACGGGGCAGGGTCAGACGAATGGCGACTTATTTTTTCTTTCATTCAATTGTTGGTTCTTAACCATTAAAATACAGCAGAGTTTTTAATTAATATATTATTATTATTATTATTATATTATTATTATTATTATTATTATTATTATTATTATTATTATTATTATTATTATTATTATTATTATTATTATTATTATCAATTATTTTTTTCTTAAGCGAGCTGTTATATCGTTCTGAAGTCATAGGGGTAACCAAAATAATAATAATAATAATAATAATAATAATAATAATAATAATAATAATAATAATAATAATAATAATAATAATAATAATAATAATAATAACAAATTTAGAAGAATTAGGAGAAGAAGAAAGAAAAGGGAAAATAAAAAACTTAAATATAAAAAAAACGAAGAAGAAGAAGAAGAAGAAGAAGAAGAAGAAGAAGAAGAAGAAGAAGAAGAAGAAGAAGAAGAAGAAGAAGAAGAAGAGAGAAGAAGAAGAGAGAAGAAGAAGAAGAAGAAGGGGGGGGTTGTTCTTTGTAGGTGTCATTCTTTTATAAACTTCTAGTTTTCTCTGATAAACACTGTTTTGCACCATACGACAAAATTATCAATAACTTACTAAGAACTCTTCAATAACAAGCAAGAAATAACAAGTAAAATAACAAAAACACTAGACAGTTACTTTCTATATATCTACCAATATATATATATATATATATATATATATATATATATATATATATATATATATATATATATATATATATATATATATATATATATATATATATATATATATATACATATATATATATATATATATATATATATATATATATATATATATATATATATATATATATATATATATATATATATATATGTATATATATATATATATATATATATATATATATATATATATATATATATATATATATATATATATATATATATATATATATATATATATATATATATATATATATATATATATATATATATATATATAAATATACATATATATATATATATATATATATATATATATATATATATATATATATATATATATATATATATATATATATATATATATACATATATATATACATATATATATACATATATATATATATATATATATATATATATATATATATATATATATATATATATATATATATATATATATATATATATATATATATATATATATATATATATATATATATATATATATATATATATATATATATACATATATATATACATATATATATACATATATATATATATATATATATATATATATATATATATATATATATATATATATATATATATATATATATATATATATATATAATATTTGAAGAGGTCTAGTTCTGGCTGGGTATTTTTGTTCTTCTCACAGCCTGGCCACATGAAGGTACTGTTCCACCATATATCCACATATATATATTTCTTTACGGTCACTCAGCACGCTACGCTCAGAAACTATCTACCACATGAGGGTCGCCATTACCCTTGTCTTGGTTTCAGAAGAACATATAAAGACTTTACTGTTCACCGTGGCTCAAGCGGTAGCGTCTGCGACTCTGAGGCGTCAGGTCGAGGGTTCGCACCTCGTCACGGTCTGAAGTTAGCAAGGGCATGCACTCAGGGTAACGATTACATCTGCCAAAACAAGTTCTTCGCAAGAAGGCAACCGTCCTAGCCCTTGGTAGAAAAGGGATTCCATGACGTAAAACCGGAACTGTATTTCAGATACAAGAGAGACGTTGTTATACTCTAGGAAGCTTAGTACACAAGCAATTCTGTGACAGTATAGCTAGAGACACTGGGTCCTTCCGTGAGCATGGCGAGTCTTGTTTTATGTGGACAGGTTGGTGGGGTTTGAGGAGGGGTTTGAGGAGGGGTTAATGAGGTTATGATGAAGGTTGAGGTTTTCAGTTCTCATTTCTGTGTTTGGGTTGTATGGCATCTGATCAACCTATTCCTTCACACTCGAGTGTCCCTGATGGGGTTATTTGTAAATATGTACAATAGCGCCCAGTCACGGTCTGAGGTTAGCAAGGGTATGCACTCAGGGTAACGATTACATATGCCAAAACAAGTCCTTTGCAGGAAGGCAACCGTCCTAGCCCTTGGTAGAAAAGGGAGTCCGTGACGAAAAACCGGAACAAGTCAAAACAGTATGAATGCAAATTCTCGTCTTTGGATACAACGCTTTTTGTGTATCAGCTCCAGCGTGATTCTGTCGAAGAAAAGCTGTATGAGCAACTGAAGAAGTGTTGAACTCGTGATGACTATTAATATTGTCTTGGAGTCCCTTGTTAAACCACCATTGAATCAAAGCTTATTTCTGAAAAATATATACATTAGCGATGGAAGACTAACTAAGCTATTGATATACGGGATAGAGGGCTAAGAAATCAGGACGCTCGAGACAGGAAAAGGTGGAAAAGGCTAGCAAGAAACAGCGACCCTGTCTAAATATGGGTTAAAACTGAACACAAAGAAATAACGATGTATATTAGATATAATAGAAAGTGAGCTTAGTTGCGTCACTCTCCAATATGTGCCCCCGTCAACTCAGCAGGTTTAATGAGTGTACCACTTAGTCAAGCTCTTTTATGAGGAAGATTGCTAGTCCCACAGCTCTCATAAAGAGAGTTTCCCGAGAAAAAGTTTCTTAAATAAGCATCTTTAGTCCTCTAACGATCTCATCCAAAACTTTAGTGTACGAAGAGACAATATAATACTCTACAAAGTCATTATATATGTTTCAAGTTATATCCCATAAAGACTTTATATCCAGTATAGATGTCACAAACCATAAATATATCATGTTATATTTCGACGCTATATCCCGAAGAGACGTTTGTTTCTATAAAGGAAATATATCTCATAAAGGACCTTACATGCCATTAAGACTTTATATCCCGTATAGATATCACATCCCATAAATACATTATATCGTATTTCGACGCTATATCCCGCTAAGACGTTTGTTTCTATTAAGGCGTTATATCTCAAATAAACATTATTTTCATAATGGAAGTTTTATCCTGCAATAACAATATATCCCATTAAGACCTTATATCCGGAAAAGAGATGTTGTTCCATAAAGGCATTATCTTCCATTAATATGCTATATCCTTTTGGGACATTACATCCCCTAAAGACACCATATTCCATTTACAAACATCCTATCTAAAGGACATTATATCCCAATAGGAAATGCATTTTATCCCTAAGACATATTATCCCGTAAGGTCGTTATGTCCTTTTAGGACATTATATCCAGTAAAGATGTTATATTCCATTAAGTCAATATTCCCATAAATATATTATATCGTATTTCGATGTTATATCCCTCTAAGATTTATCCGATAAAGATATGTTGTTCCATGAAAGCATTATCTCCCATTAAGATGTTATATCCTTTTGGGACATTATATCCCCTAAAGGCAACATATTCCATTAACAAACATCCTATCGAAAGGACATTATATCCCAATAGGAACTACATTATATCCCTAAGACATATTATCCCGTAAGGTCGGTATATCCTCTTAGGACATTATATCTAGTAAAGATGTTACATTCCATTAAGTCGATAGATCCCATAAAAAGACGGTATATCCCTTTAAAACTTTTTATCCTTTGAAGACATTATAGCCCAGCAAGCTGTTATATTCTTGTGTAAGCTACTGAATGACTATATATTAATCCGTGATCATTATATCCGATGTACTGTGACCAAGGCAGGTAATAAAGTCACAGAAAAAAAAAGTCACAGAAGTCACAGTTTTTCCAAGGAAATAAAGTCACAGGTAAAAGAGTCACAGGTTAGGTTAATTAGGTTAGGTTAGACTTTGTCCTATGACTTCATGACCTGGATTCGTACTGGCATTCCATTTGTGATGTTTTTCTTCGATAAAAAGATAATTAAAAAAAAAACTATACATGAATAATTTCATGGAAAAAAAAAAACATTTTAAGTGGTTTATTAGTAATCCTTGACCGTGAAAACAGGTACAGACAACAAATTCACGTTTTTATCATGAATATTTTCAGTTACTGGGTGATTTGACGCCGACCCGTTACCCTCCAGGGTTTGCAAACCGTGGTTCGCGACCCCCCCCCCCAGGAGTTCGCACGAAGCTTTTTAAGGGTACTTAGATGGCTCAGGAAAAAGTATTTTAAACAGATATTTTTGTTTAAATTGCTTGTGTTGTCGATACTATAAAGCTAAATAGAGTTATTAAAATTTAAATCATTTTTTATATCAATTGCAGCAGTACCAATATACTGAATTAGTCTTACTATATTACAATTTTGCATTCGGTGTCAGATTAATGGGGGCACCGGTAGATGAATTTAAAGTTCGGGGGGTACTCAACGGGAAATAGTTTGAGAACCCCTGCGCTAAGCAAATTGCGCTCAGTGTGGTCGCACCCTAACACCACTTCATCTTTCCGAGCTAGAGAAAAACGAAACGCAATGGTGATTTGAGATCAAAAAGTAGTTTAAAAAACACTCTAGAAAAGGAACATTTTTACCTTTAATTAAGACATCAAAACAGGTGTTATTCATATAAAATAAGTGTGTTTCACGTCATGGACTCCCTTTTCAACCAAGGGCTAAGACGGTCGCCTTCTTGCGAAGGACTTGTTTTGGCAGATGTAATCGTTGCCCTGAGTGCATGCCCTTGCTAACATCAGACCGTGGCGGGGCGCGAATCCTCGACCTGATGCCTCAGAGTCGCGGACGCTACCGCTTGAGCCACGGTGACTACTGTTATTCATATCAAATAAGGTCGTTTAATATTTTTTTTAAATAGAATTAAGTTACCACCTTTGGGAATTGAACCGGTGACCTCCAGGGTAAAAGTCAGACTTCATCAACACTGAGCTGTTATAGTACTGATCCGGTTTTACGTCACGGACTCCCATTTCTAGTAAGGGCAAGGACGATGCCTCGATTTGAAGGAACTGGTTTAGGCAATGAGTGAGCGCTACCCCGAGTGAAAACCTTTTCTAACCTCAGACCTTAGCGGGTCTCGAGCCGACGACCTGACGAAGACAAGGCGTGCACTCTACCACTTGGCCACGGCGGCCACACTGAGCTGTATGGATGGCTTCGGTTTTACGCCACGAACTCCCTTTTCTACTAAGGGCTAGGACGGTTGCCTTCTTACGATGGACTTGTTTTGGCAAATGTAATCGTTACCCTGAGTGTATGCCCCTCCTAACTTCAGTCCGTGACGGGGCGCGAACCCTCGACCTGCCGCCTCAGAGTCGCAGGCGCTACCATGTTGCCACGGAGACTACTATAGTACTGCTGGAAAGTTTTTGGTAATTAAGTGACGGCGTGATTGAGTAACTAATATAGGTAATTGATTTACTATA
Source organism: Halocaridina rubra (assembly GCA_037179515.1). Lineage (NCBI taxonomy): Eukaryota > Metazoa > Arthropoda > Malacostraca > Decapoda > Atyidae > Halocaridina > Halocaridina rubra. The sequence goes on along the minus strand of JAXCGZ010012517.1, from coordinate 6,776 downwards.
AGTTAAGTTTGGCAATTGGAAGGGGTGTGTTATCGGCGAAGTAATTAATATACACGGAAGTTAAGACAAGTCATTACAATTTGGCCCGATAGCAACTTCAGCCAGACAAGAGGGGGAGGGGAAGAAAGAAGAGGAGGAAGAGGAAAAAAAAGGATCAACAAGAAGAAATAAGAGAAAGGGGAATGAAAGAAGATTTAGGAGTTAGAATATGTCCGGAAGAGGAGGAAACAAAGAATTTGAATGAAATAAAGAACGACAGAAGAAGAAGAAGAAGAAGAAGAAGAAGAAGAAGAAGAAGAAAAATATAAATAAAAAGAAAGAGAAGAAGAAGAAGAAAAGAAATAAAAAGAAAAAGAAGAAAAGTGTAAATAAAAAGAAAAAGAAAAAGAAGAAGAAAAAGAAAAAGAAGAAGAAGAAGAAGAAGAAGAAGAAGAAGAAGAAGAAGAAGAAGAAGAAGAAGAAGAGAAATAAAAAGAAAAATAAGAAAAGAAAAATATAAATAAAGAGAAAGAGAAAAAGAAAAATATAAATAAAGAGAAAGAGAAAAAGAAGAAGAAAAGAAATAAAAAGAAAAAGAGGAAAAGTATAAATAAAAAGAAATAGAAAAAGAAGAAAAGAAAAAGAAAAAGAAAAAGAAGAAGAAAAGAAATAAAAAGAAAAAGAAGAAAAGAAAAGTATAAATAAAAAGAAAGAGAAAAAGAAGAAGAAAAGAAATAAAAATAAAAAGAAGAAAACATATATAAAAAGAAAGAGAAAAAGAAAAAAAAGAAAAAAAAAGAAAAAGAAGAAGAAGAAGAAGAAGAAGAAGAAGAAGAAGAAGAAGAAGAAGAAGAAGAAGAAGAAGAAGAAGAAAAGAAATAAAAAGAAAAAGAAGAAAAGAAAAATCTAAACAAAAAGAAAGAGAAAAAGAAGAAAAGAAATAAAAAGAAAAAGAAGAAAAATATAAATAAAAAGAAGAAGAAGAAGAAGAAGAAGAAGAAGAAGAAGAAGAAGAAGAAGAAGAAGAAGAAGAAGAAGAAGAAGAAGAAATAAAAAGAAAAAGAAGAAAAGAAAAATATAAATAAAAAGAAAGAGAAGAAGAAGAAGAAGAAGAAGAAGAAGAAGAAGAAGAAGAAGAAGAAGAAGAAGAAGAAGAAGAACACAAATAAAAAGAAGGAGAAAAAGAAAAAGAAAAAGAAAAAGAAGAAGAAGAAGAAGAAAAGAAATAAATAGAAAAAGAAGAAAAGAAAAATATAAATAAGAAAGAGAAAAAGAAGAAAAGAAATAAAAAGAAAAAGAAGAAAAGTGTAAATAAAAAGAAAGAGAAGAAGAAGGAGTCAGAAAAGGAAACTAGAACTGGGAAGATTTTTTTTTTTTTTATTTATTCAGATAACTGTACAGAAGGAGAGAAAAATGAAACACGAAACAGACCAGGAACAAAGATAGGAAGGATAGGAACTAGAATTATGAAGAAGGAAAGGATGATTGATGATAAGGAGAATAAGAACATTAAGAAGAAGACATATAATAAGACAGAGGAAAGGGAATAGAAGGTAATTCCTCTCTCTCTCTCTCTCTCTCTCTCTCTCTCTCTCTCTCTCTCTCTCTCTCTCTCTCTCTCTCTCTCTCTCTCTCTCAAGAAGGTTGGGCGCTCGCAAGTAAAACTTTGAGTTAAAAGTCAAACACTAGCATCTAAAAGGTTAGTGAAAATCAGTGACCCTAGAGAAATAAGAGATAAGGGTATATATTAAGATAATATAAAAATAGGCAAAAACTAACCCAGTAACCAACGAGAAA